>MU386674.1:0-7500 GCA_022496965.1 Annulohypoxylon nitens | reverse complement strand
GGAAAGACGTTTTAGCGTAAAGAAAAAAAGCAAAAGCAGATTTTCGATAGTTGTTCAACGCGGGGTTGGATGCACTAGGTGCTTAAGTTTGGAGCGGTCCTACTCGGCGCCGCCGAGGCCTTGGTCGGCACCTTCACTGCACTAACCGTACCCCGAAGGATAGGCAGCACTCAGGCACCTCCCCAGCAGAACCCCCCTAAGGGGGAGCCCTGTGGGTAGGCTACAGCGGTACGCCGGAGGAAACATAGGTAGGTTCACAAAGGGTTGGAGTTTTTGATAACTCAGTAATGATCCCTCCGCTGGTTCACCAACGGAGACCTTGTTACGACTTTTACTTCCTCTAAATGACCGAGTTTGGATAACTTTCCGGCCCCGGGGTGTCGTTGCCGACTCCCCTAGGCCAGTCCGAAAGCCTCACTGAGCCATTCAATCGGTAGTAGCGACGGGCGGTGTGTACAAAGGGCAGGGACGTAATCAACGCAAGTTGATGACTTGCGCTTACTAGGGATTCCTCGTTGAAGAGCAATAATTGCAATGCTCTATCCCCAGCACGACAGAGTTTAACAAGATTACCCGGGTATTTCTACCAAGGAAGTACTCGCTGGCTCTGTCAGTGTAACGCGCGTGCGGCCCAGAACATCTAAGGGCATCACAGCAGAAAAGGTTACCACTCCCCGCGGGGGACAATGCCCCCTACGGATCGCTGTAGAACCTTTCTTCCAGCCTCTCGGCCCCCCTATACTTCGGCTTATCGGGCCTAGTTATAGAAGCTCGGTTTCCCGAGGGTTTAGCACGTACCTTAAGCTGAATATCGCTATTCAGCCCACCCCTTACCGCGCGTTGCGACGGCCTAGCGTGACCTAGGCTCGCCACAGGATCGGCTTAGGCATTTTACTGCCCGTAGCGTTCCCTGTACCAGGTGGTGTCGCCTATACCAAGCAACTGTATTTTGCTTCTCTTCCCGATAATAGGGGACTTCCCCCAAAGAGACAAAGGTATAGACTAGCAAAATTGTTTACCGAGGCTCACTATTACAGGCCTGTGAAGGTTAACCTGTTATTGCCTCAAACTTCCATCCGCTTGAGCGGATAGTCCCTCTAAGAAGCCAGCGTACTGCCAAAGCAATACGGGCTATTTAGCAGGTTAAGGTCTCGTTCGTTATCGCAATTAAGCAGACAAATCACTCCACCAACTAAGAACGGCCATGCACCACCACCCACAAAATCAAGAAAGAGCTCTCAATCTGTCAATCCTCATTGTGTCTGGCATTTACACAGGGCACTTTTCAGCACCCTGCCCTTACTTGCTTTGGATACTCGGACCTAGTCAAGTAGGCTGCAGTTTCCTGCAGGATCAGCACGTACCTTAAGCCCCTAAAGGCCCACCGCTTAGCGCGCGTTGCAACGGTTCAGCGCAACCTGAACTCGCCACAGGATTGGCTTAGGCCCCTAAAGACCTGAAGCGTCCCCTGTACCAGCTGGTGTCGCACTGGAAAACAGCTATGGTTATAGCTGTTCTGCGCCCGAATCGGGGGCTTCCCCACGCAGATGAATTCCAGCACTAGCAGACTTAACGCCTACTATTCCAGGCCCAGACGTGTAACCATCTGTAGTTAACCTGGTGAGTTTCCCCGTGTTGAGTCAAATTAAGCCGCAGGCTCCCTGTAGAGCGTTGCTAGGCGGTACTTTCGTACGCCGATGGACTTTATCTTAGGCTGCGAGGAGCACTACCGTTATAGCGGTACTCCCCCGTAGCCCACCCCTATCAAGTCTCTGAACCTTCTCCGGCACGTAGCTACGGAGCTTGGCTGCGGATCGTCCCAGGGCCTGCGTTTTTCCCCTACCGAAGCTGGTTAGGCTTCGCCATACGCTCTATTTCTAGGCAGTACTTGGGAGCAGACCCTTTTAACAGGAGGTCCCCGCAATTTAAGGGTGTCGCCGGGCCCTATCACAGGGTAACCGACTAGCGAGCTATAGGGCACCACCGCGTCGACTACAGAGAGTCGACTCACTATTCAGGGCAGAGACTGCGTGTAGTAACAGCTGCGTTAACCCCTGGTGGTGCCCTTCCGTCAATTTCTTTAAGTTTCAGCCTTGCGACCATACTCCCCCCAGAACCCAAAAACTTTGATTTCTCGTAAGGTGCCGAACGAGTCAAAAAATAACATCGTCCGATCCCTAGTCGGCATAGTTTATGGTTAAGACTACGACGGTATCTGATCGTCTTCGATCCCCTAACTTTCGTTCCTGATTAATGAAAACATCCTTGGCAAATGCTTTCGCAGTAGTTAGTCTTCAATAAATCCAAGAATTTCACCTCTGACAATTGAATACTGATGCCCCCGACTGTCCCTATTAATCATTACGGCGGTCCTAGAAACCAACAAAATAGAACCGCACGTCCTATTCTATTATTCCATGCTGATGTATTCGAGCATAGGCCTGCTTTGAACACTCTAATTTTTTCACAGTAAAAGTCCTGGTTCCCCAGCACACCCAGTGAAGGGCATGAGGTTCCCCAGAGGGAAAGGCCCGGCCGAACCAGTACACGCGGTGAGGCGGACCAGCCAGCCAGGCCCAAGGTTCAACTACGAGCTTTTTAACTGCAACAACTTTAATATACGCTATTGGAGCTGGAATTACCGCGGCTGCTGGCACCAGACTTGCCCTCCAATTGTTCCTCGTTAAGGGATTTAAATTGTACTCATTCCAATTACAAGACCCAAAAGAGCCCTGTATCAGTATTTATCGTCACTACCTCTCCGTATCGGAATTGGGTAATTTGCGCGCCTGCTGCCTTCCTTGGATGTAGTAGCCGTTTCTCAGGCTCCTTCTCCGGGGTCGAGCCCTAACCCTCCGTTACCCGTTGTAACCATGGCAGGCCAAGACCCTGCCATCGAAAGTTGATAGGGCAGAAATTTGAATGAACCATCGCCAGCTCAAGGCCATGCGATTCGAGAAGTTATTATGAATCACCAGAGAGCCCCGAAGGGCATTGGTTTTTAATCTAATAAATACATCCCTCCGTAAGTCGGGATTTTTAGCATGTATTAGCTCTAGAATTACCACGGTTATCCAAGTAGTAAGGTACTATCAAATAAACGATAACTGATTTAATGAGCCATTCGCAGTTTCGCAGTATAAATTGCTTATACTTAGACATGCATGGCTTAATCTTTGAGACAAGCATATGACTACTGGCAGAATCAACCAGGTAACTATCGTACGCCGGGGTTGGCCAACCGCGCCTTGCGGCGCGGAAGAATTAGTACCGGTTTACACCACTGAAGGTGTGGCGCTCCAGCGGTCAAGGCTAGGCCTATCACGCCGGGGGGCGCCTTCCGCTTTTCCCCTCTAAATTCCCCAGGGCACTGGTCCGCCACGCCGTAGAGGCGAGGCTTACAGGCCCCAAGAGGAGACCTAGGCCCCGCGGGCGCCCTAAGGCTGCCGCGGGGTAGGTATCTCCCGATGCTTAGTGGTATGCTTAGCCAAAGGCCAGCAACCCACAGAGCCCAACCAGCAGCGCTAAGGCGAAACGAGACGCCTAAGCACCGCTGTGCATCCTGGATAGATGCGCCAAAGCCGCTAAAGCTTCGGCGCCCCAGGGGGGTCGATAACTGCTATGAATCCCCCAGTACCGAGCGGAGCTTCTAGGTTGCACAAAGGACCACGCAACAGTTATCATGCTAACAAGAGACAATTGTTTTGGGGTAGGCACCGTCTAGCGGTGACTCCCCCTAACCCAAGACCTACTGGCGCAGCTCTCAGCGGTCGAGATAGCGGCACCCTCAGCCCGTCAGCCCGCTGAACGAGCCACTACAACTACGCTACCGTACCCAGCGGCAGGCAGACGCTACAGGTGGTACCACCCCTACACTTAGCGCTCGTTACTGCACACCGGCCGAATGCAACCGCGCCGCCTGCTGGGCAAATACATGCCTCCCGCAAACCGGCTTAGTTATAACGCACACAGCTCCAGCTACAGCCAGCCGGCCGAATACACGGCCCCGACTGCTAACGCTCGTAGAAGATGTTACCTAGCAAGCCCTGAGAACTTCCTTCCGCGGCCAGCATTACCTGTCGCGTAGCGAAAGCCTCAGCCACCTTACCCCCCGCTGCCAGCACTACCTGTAGCAGGTGGGTAAGGCGGCCATCCCCCCCCCGCTGCCAGCATTACCTGTAGCAGGTAGAGGATGAGACCTACCTTCAAATAGCGCCCACTAAACCCACTGAGCACGATTAGCGCAATTGCAGCAGCCCGCCAGCGGCCATCAGGGGACTTACAGGCTCCGAAGCTGCGCGCCCGGTGAAGAGGGAGCTTCATAGAGCCTGTAAGCTGCTCTGAGTGAGCGCTAAGCCAAACCGTCAATCGCTAAAACCAATCGGACCTTGGAGGCCAGGGCGTACTTTTCAGCAAACGCACCAGCCTACGCAGGCGATTAGGCATACTTTTCAGCAAATGCCGTAACCATAAGCCTAAATAGGGGCGACCTCAGCATACTTTGCAGCAAATGCCGAGGTCTTGCGGCCTATTGCTAGGTCGCATACCTAATTGTGTTTTGAAGGCAATTAGGCAGAGGAAGCGGAGCAGCCAGCACTTTTCCTTTCAGATCTGTGCTGGCCGCCCACTTCCTCATGTACCCACCGGACCCACTTGGGTCTCAATCTAGGCCTAGAGGGTTCTGTGCCCCCAAAACATTTTCCGAAAAACTAATTTGTATGGGAAATTTTAAAAATCGACTCACAACCATACAAACCAATAACCGTCCTGCACTTTTTTTTGGGACTTAGCGAAAAAAAAGTTCAACTCGGCCCAGCCAAAACTGAAGCCCCCCCCACCCACTAAACCACCTACGCCGCGACCACCTACAGGGCATTACAGGGCATTACAGGGCACTTAGCACACCACCACCCACTAACCCAAACCCCCTAAATCCACTAAACCCCCTATAAACCCCCCAAAACAAAAATTTTTAGGGGTGCCCGGCGCACCCATTCGAGCACTGTTAGGGGGGTCTAGGGGTCAACTCCCCTACAACCCCCTGTATCTCGGGCGTTATTGCGTGCACCGAGACGAGACCTATACCGTTCGATAGCTCTCGTCAAGGCAGTTCGATTGGTATAGGTTTCGTTTGGGTGCATCGCCTGCCCGAATTTTCGGGCGGGTGCGAAGTTGGGTGGTGGCGTGGGGTCACGTGACCCTCGCCGGCGCTGGGCTGTTTTTCTTCGAGGCTTCACCCCGTGCGGGGTAATATCTCCAGGGTAGGCCTAGGGTAGGTGCGCTACAGGTTATATTAACCACGATTAATTACAGGGCATTTTAACATGCTCAACGCCCTGTAGCCACCCGTAAGCTTAACCACCTACAGGGCACCCAGCGCCCTGTAGTCCACTAAACCCCCTATAAACCCTCAAGACAAAAAATTTTAGCGGTGCCCAACGCACCTAACCAAGCACTGTTAGAGGGGTTTAGGGGTTAACTTCCCTATTACCCACTGTATCTCGGCCGCTATTGCGTGCACCGGGGCGATACTTATACCGTTCGATAGCTCTCGGCGGTGCGAGTCGATTGGTATAAGTTTTGTTTTAGTGCACCGTCTACTCGAGTTTTCGGGCGGGTGCGAAGTTATGCTGCAGGGTAAGGTCACGTGACCCGGGCTTGTACTGGGCATTTTTTTCTCTGGCCCGTCCCCCGCGCGGGGTGATATCTTCAGGGTAGGTAGGTTCAGGGTAAGCCCCGCGGCACTTGATTTTTTAAGGGTATTTACTTTTATATCTAAGCCGTTATTTGACGTATTTTTTTACATTCTATTACACTTATATATCATGTTTATTTAATCGTATGTTTTATTTTCATACATCATTTTTATTTCATCGCATATTTTATTTTCACATACGTATATTCTCTAAGATATCATGTTTATACATCATTTTATTTAAATTAATTAATTATAACTTATTTTGTTTTCGGGGGGTTTTTTTTTTTTCTAAGTTTTTTTCTTTATAATATATATGAATGAATAAATGGTTACGATTTATTTTTATTTTTCTTTTTCTTTTTCTTTTTATTAATATTTTTTTCATTATCATTACATATATTTATACAAATATGATATTTAGTATAAAATATCATTTTAAATTTTTATTGTTAAGAATAGTATATTCATTATTTTATACGTGTATACTTATTAATTAATCCCCATGGAAAGGTTTTAAAGAATGGTCAAATTTTATTTTTAATTTATCTACTGATTCATAATTGCATAACTAACCATATGATGTAATATAATTTTAGGAATGTCGCCTGAGAAAATAATATATTACGAAATTTTTTTTTTAAAAATATCAATTATTTCATGATTCTTTATTAATTTTATACATACATAATTATATTTTTATTTTATTAATTACTTATAACTACGCACTTATTATAATCTTAACACTATAACTATTATATCCTTAACCTATACCCCTTAAAACCTTAAAACACATCATACCACCCACTGTAATACGACCTACCCTATACATATTTCGGAAAGTCGACTACTATAGGGTAGCTCCTATAGGGTAGCTTCCGCCGGACATGGACAATAAATCTCAAATCCCCAGATGATCCTACCCTATAACCACCCTGTAGCCACCCTATAGACGCCCCGACTACCCTGTAGTTACCCTGCAGACTTGGCCGGGCTATAGGGTAGTTCAGGGTAGCTCTTCTATAGGGTAACCCCCACGGCCTTACAGCGCCTTACAGCACCCTCCGTCCACTAAATGCCCTGTAGCCCCCCTATAAGACCCCCCTAAAACCGCTGCCCCCTAAAAGGCCCAAAGCCAACCCGCCGATTTCCCCGCGTCTCGCCCAACCTACCCTAGAGCGAGGAGCTGGCTCCTTCCAGGCGGCTCGGCCGGGTACAGCTCCCCACAGCGGGGAGCTAAAACCCCCCTATAATTACCTACCAGGCCCGGTTGGGCTGTCATCGTCCCTCAGAGGGTTCTACGCCACGGGGGCATTTCCCGAAAAACACCTCCCTATGCCACCTGTAGCCCCCTACCTGTATTTTTCACCCCGCTGGCGCCTATAGCGGGTTATAACGGCCTCGACGCCATGTCGTCACCGGCCGGCGGGCGGGCCTACCCTGAAGAGCACGCTCACCTAGAATGTACAGGGTAAGTTCGCCGGGCGGTGGCTACCCTATAGAGGTTCTTGGGCGTGTCGCCTTCTGTAGGGTAGCTCCGGCCGGTGTTGGCTCGCGGAGATGACAGAGAGAGGCCTACCCTGAAGGGGAGTTCGCATGCAGGCGTGTATAGGGTAACTCTGCCGGGGCTCGGATGCGTACGACAGTCTCCGAGTGCACCTACCCTAAGCTTACCCTATAACACTTAAAGACAAGACGCAAGTTGAAGAGATGGGACGGGTTACAAGTCCGAAGAGGCCTACCCTGCACAGCGACATATTAAAAGAAAAGACAAAAGCGGCGAAAGATGTTTATTAAAGTTTAAA
>MU386673.1:0-12171 GCA_022496965.1 Annulohypoxylon nitens | reverse complement strand
ATAAAAACTTTTATTATAATATAAATTTTAAAATATAAAAAAAAACTTTATAATTATATAAAAAACTTTAAATTATTTTACATTAAAAAATATAATATATATATTAAAATTATATTTTATTTATTTAAGAAATTATTTAAATATATTTTATTAAAAAACATTTTTATTATTAAACTTTTTATAAAAATTTTATAATAGTTATAAAGTTAAAATTAATTTATATAATAATTTTTTAATAGGGTATTTATTAAAGAATAATATATATAAAGATTAATTAAAACCTTTAAAAAACTTATAAGTTATTTATAAGTTATTTATGGGTTATTTACAAGTTATTTAAAGGTTAAAAATCTTTTAATATATCAAAATTAAAATTATAAAAATATAAAGTTAATATTAAAAATATAAAATTATTATTAAATTATAATAAGTTAATTAAAAAAAATAAACATATTTAAAACTTTTAAATTAAAAAAGTAAGGTTATTAAAAATCTTTTATTAAGGTTTTATAAAGTGATTAAAAAAAGTTTATAATTAAATAAGGAGGGAATTTCTTTTAATTAAAAAAAATAATATTATCGATTTATTTTTATTTAAAATATATTAAATTTAATTAATAATTCTTAATAGTTTTAAAATTTTTAATTTATAAAATGTGTAATTAAATAAATTTTAATTATAAATAAATAAATTTATTATAATATAAATTAAAAAGTATAAAAAAGATTTTATTATTATATAAAAAACTTTAAGTTATTTTATATTAAAAGATTTATTATATATAAAAGGATTTTTTTATTTATTTAAGAATTATTAAGGTAGTGAGGGATGTTATTAAAAACTTTTTTTATAAGTTTATTTTAATTTATAAGAATTTTTATAAAAGGTTTAATAAAATCTTTTATTACATTATATGTGATTAAATTTAATTAAATGGATATTTATTTTTTAATATAATCTTTTATATTAATTTAAATATTTTTTAAACTTATTGTTTTTTTTTATTTATTAAATAATTATTTTTTTATAAATTTTATTATTATTTTATACTTTTTTTTTTAAAGTTATAAATATTAAAAAGTTTAATAATTAAATTATTTTAACATTATAAAAAATAAAATATAATTATAAATTAATAATAAAAATAAGAATAAAAGTAATAATAAAAATTAATATAATGATAATAATAAATATAATAATAATAAAATTTAAATACTTTTATAAACATTAATATATTTAAAAAGTATTTAATTTAATATAAGATTTTATATTATTAATTAAATATTTATTAAATTAATTTTTATTGTATATAATAAAATGGAAGGTTTATTTATTTATAATTAAAATTTATTTAATTATATAATTATATAATTTATTTTTTTTTAAAATAAAAATTTAATAAATTTATTTATATTAAAAAACTTTAATATAATATAATACATATTATATATTTAATATTTTTATGTTAATAATATAACATTTTAAATATTTAATTAATAATTTTTAATAATAAATAATAATAACCTTTTTATATATTTTTTATTTAATTTATATATAATTATATAATTAATTATTTTTTAATATTTAATTTTTATATAATATTTTTAATATTTAAATAAATAAAAATATATTTTTATATATATTATATTTTTTAATATAAAGTAATTTATAATTTTTTATATAATAATAAAATTTTATTTTTATTTTTAAATTTATATTATAATAATGATATTATAAGTTTTATATTTTATTAATTCTTTAATTTTAATTTTTTTACTTTAATTTAAATAATAATAATCGATTTAATATTATTATAAAACTATTTATTATAATATAAATTAAAAATAAAAAAAAATTTTTATTATTATAAAAGAAATTTTAAATTATTTTATATTAAATGTTATAATATAAACCATTAAATATAAAAAAGATTTTATTATTAAATAAAAAGTTTTAAATTATATTATATTAAAAAATTTATTATATATAAAAAAATCTTTTTATTTATTTAAAAATTATTTAAATAATAAAAAATAATAATAATTTCTTTTATATTTTTAAAAAATAAGGTTTTATTTAAACTATTTAATTATTATATCGCCACATCGTCCCGTAGTAATAATGTGTGTAAATATTTAAAATATTTTTAATTTATATTAAAAGTAAAGTTAAAGTTTCGTATATAAAAAATAATAAAAGATATTATTAAAAAATTCTTTTATAAATTAATTTTAATTTATAAGAATTTTTATAAAAAACTTAATAAATTTAATATAAATGATATTATAATTATTATATTTAATATTTTCGTTATTATTTAATTTATAAAATATAATGTATTTAAACATTAAACTATTTATAAAATATAATGTATTTTAATGTGAAACCCCCTATAATATATAATATATAATAAGAATTATATAATATATTATATAATATACTGTATATAGTTGTAATACCTAATTTTGAAATGGCGGGTTGGCGGATGTCCTACTATTGTCCACCTTATAAACCTTTGAATTAGTGGAGGTACCTACCTGTAAAGTATGGAGTAGATTTCCAAGGTTGGTTAGAGCACTAGCACTTTAGGTCCAAAAAGAGCGCGATTAGCGTAGTGCTAGACCCTAGAGCAACGGTACTTGGCTGCAGTAGTTAGCGGTGGCTAAACCAAGACAGCACTCTTGTCAAGTGCCTCAACTTCGATGGCGAGGATATCATGACGTCAAGGAAAGTTATAAAAGATCACAATGCCAGTCACCTAGGTTCCACAGATTAAAGTCAATGACGAGGATATTATACTAACTAAAAGGGTGTTGATTTGATAGTGTTTATAGAATGTTGATTTCCAAGGTTCCCACCGGCACACAAATCAAAGATTTACGAATGATTCCTACTGAATTAACCAGATTCTTGTACACGGCCCGCTCACAGAGTCTGGCTGAAGGCGCAACGAAATCTCTAACAAAAAGACCAAGGATTACGATTCAAACGCCATTTAGAGCGATGTCAAGTACAGTGTCTTTCGAATCGATCGGCGTCAGGAACACCCAAGTCAACGAGGCGCCAGGGGTTAATCTCTCATCGGACCAGAAAGTTCTAGTAGGAAGTGTATTAGATGTAAGTTTTTCATAGGTAGTTCCTGAAATGTACGCCGCCGCATCGGTTTATAAAATAGTGTTGAGAAGTTGTGAACAAGTAATAATTGAGGATCGAAAATAGTTGTTCGCAGGCAATCCAACCCTCAAGCACTTATCGCTGTGGTCTCAAGACGCCACCTTTACCGACCCGCTCACAGTCGCATCAGGTTATAAAAAGTTTGCAGCGCAATGGTACGGGTTACCTGCCTTGTTCAAACCAATTCAGATAGAGAGCCATAGCGTGACGTCTGCCGGAAATCCTATCGAGATGGCATTGTCGAATAAATATACTCTAAAGGGCATCGGGACAGCGCAGACAATCCACTCCGTCGTCCGTATCGAGGTCGGGCAGGACGGGAAGATTGTAAGGGTCGAAGATAGGTGGAACGATAAACTACCCGAGGGTATGATCAGCGACGTAAGTTCTGAATACCGTGTTCCGACTTCTGGGTTCTCTCTCGTTCCGCGGACGAGATTGCCAGGTCGCTAACTTATATGCTTCTATCAGGCCTTCCGAAAGCTCAATGCACAGACAGTTCCAGTATTCGTAACGGTTCCGAAGAACGAAGAGGAAGACCTTAAAATACAGAAGTCGCGGGAGGGTGATTCTTGAATAGAAGAAAAACCCTTGATTGATTTGTTTGAATCATAATGCAAGACGATGTATCGAGGCTAGAAATTTGTCACACCTTATAATTCAGTACTAGCTATATATCGAGTATTTGTTAGAGACTTTGTTCTAATTTGTGGCCGTGGGCTTGTGTCGTCTTCAATGTGATATTAGGCGACTAAACGTCATAATAGTTGCAACGGAGATGTTGCAAAGGAAAACCAAATCACGTCAACTGCCCCCCTTCTGGCCTTGCAACGTTGTCAAATCGTAAACATGATTATGGGAAACCCGAAACTAGAATCAAGCGTGGAAAAACATGTTACCTTCGTATTGACGAATCGCATATTCGTACCGTTGCCTTTCTACGCGATATGGTCGACGATGAACTTGTCGCGGACGCTAAAAATAGCAATCAAATGACGCGTCATGGACCCGGTGATAGTACACAGCAACCTCCTCATCACCACCAACCTCCGTAGCGTGCACCACGACGGGGCCCGCGGTAGTACGAGCTATAATCTGCCACAATACGGCCATTAGCTAGCATATCTAACTGGGTATGGGTTATCCCGGAGTATAGTCTCACCTCTCTCGCCGCTAATGCCAAGTTGATCGGCAACGTTCACGTAGCCTTCTTCGCTAATGATACCGGTGTTCTTGATTTTGTTGATAATGTCATCGTCACCTTGCCAGGGGGTGCGGCACATGGGACAGGTAACCTTCTCGCCGGGACTCTTTCGTTTGGTATTGGCCCAGGTCTCAAAACATTCCTTGTGAATATTATTGCCACAGGTGGTTCGGCAGTAGACGATCTCCTCGGCGTCTTCAAAAGGGCTAAAGCAGATTGGGCAATCATCTTCGAGGGACTTGCGGTTCTTGTCGTGCTTTTCTCCACCAGACCGGTCACCGGTGTCTATGGGTGGGGCATTCCCGAAGATCTCTCGGAGCTCGGTAGTGAGTAGAGCGAGCTGATAGACGAGATTGAAGGGTGCACGGAGAACTCTCGATAAAACCTGGTTGAGGGATGTTAGGCAAGGAGTTCGTAGGACAATGGCAAACAACAGGACGAGACTCACGTATATTACGTGCTTGCACTGGTTCCCTTTCAGGGAGTGAGGACAGGTACAAGTAGGCTGCTGGGCAATGTGAACGACATATATGTTGCCAGTAGAGCCTGTCAGCTCAACAGATTCCTCGGGACAATCAGGCGTGCCATGACGAGTTCTCCCAAGTACGTAGAATCTCCAGTGGGCGTAATCAGTCAGCTCACGTACTTGAGTTGAGTGTTCTCTCTCTGTGTGTGTTTGTGTGTGTGTGAGAGAGAGAGAAGGGGGGAAGGAGGGGGAGAGAGGATGGAAGTTTATGTATTCAAGTACCTTTGGGATGTTGCTCTATCATAGATTTCCATAAAGCTCTGAGGTGGTGCTGGTCGGAACCTAGAAGTGACCAAAGATCAGAACTTGTCATATCCAATACAGGTGCTTAGAGTACTTGGTAGGCATTGAAAACTACTAGGTAATGACAAGTCAAATGAGTCAAATGAGAGGCCTTACTTTCTCAGGCGCTTTTCCGCTATTTCAGCTTTCTTCTTAGATTTCTTAGGTTTATGTTCTTCATGATCATGGTCGTGGTCATGATCGTAGTCGAAATCACCAGCCGATTTGCCGCGATAATCGTGGACCTTGCGTTTCCGCGATCGAGCGCTCGCACTAGTTGAGACGTAGGATTCGTGTTGCGCACCCATTTTTACTGGATCTGGCCCTTAATTGACGACTAGCGTTGCGATGTATGTAATTCAATGGATTGTTTGTCTTATATATGGACAAGGTAGGGATGTTCACGATACCGATAAGGTGTGGGTTCAAGTTCAAATTCAAATTTGGAAGTTCTAATATCATTGATGTAACTTGCAAGTTGTTGCAGTGCGGGTTGTGGGTGGGGGCGCGGGCTCGATTGCTTGATAGCTACCCGTTTGCCGCTCGCTAGAGATGTATTGATACCACATACATGCCGTGTAACACGACAACATTGCGCTACATAATTGTCTCCACTTAATCAAGCCACGCCAGATTGACGCCCATCCACGTGATTGTCTTTCAAATCCGCCTCATACATCTCATACATACACAAGAAAATGTTCTATTTTTACAACAAAGTCAAGACAATATTATTTTCTCGAATACGTTGACCAAAGTCTCTAAATCTAGCACACATACCTGTAAGGCACCACATTCTCACAGCATCTTTGCTTTACAACGGTCTTCCATACTCCTTAGCAGGGTCTCTCCTAATTCTTGCTCGACCCCCCGTCCTCCTACCATTGAACCAGACAACAAGTTAGACAACGCCATAGCGGAGCGGGCTACGCTGAGTTCCACTACAAGTAACAACAAAGAACCAAGATAGATAGGAGGGGGGAACTATACCTAGGTAGGTACACAGGTAAATAGGTTAATGACTATAAATCAACGTAAAGGAGCCTACCTAGAGTTTAAGTGATTGAGAATGATTAAATCATGGCTATGATTAATACGCTTGATATACGTTACGTATCTATTAATCCGATGCCTCCTTCAAATGGTGAATGGGGCTTTATAGGCCCTCCGTGCGATCCAAACCCAAGGGTCTAGACTGGTAGGGTTCGGGGCATGACGCGTCATGTGTACAGTAGACTGAGCATTCCCTCTATAAATGGCGGGAGAAGACCTCTCCTACAAATTCGACGTCGTTGATTTGTATTAGTCGTCTACCTGCGTATCACGAAAACATAACGTTACGAGACTGTCTTTTGTAGCATCAGTCAAATAATCGACCGGTCGAAGCTCTAATACATTTCGACGTATTGTATACCAAACCAAGCGCCTCGGACGCCTAAAATGACAAAGTCATACCCGGGAAAATGCAACATGCACATCCATCGTGTCATCTACCCTGCCTCGTAGTCGTGCCGCCCATTGTTACCAATACTGCATTCGCTTAGTCCCGAGTAACAGGAATTACAAAAGCGAAAGAATAACCGTCAAAATCAAATACCGAACTCCACCCGGGCCTTGTTCACATATCCTTTTTTCCTTTCCCTCGACGAGTGTGGCCAGCGAGCCTAAAAAAATACGGGCATCGCCCAGCCTGCTTCACAAGATTCTCCATCTTACCTCGAGCCTGGGAAACCATTTCATCGGGATATGTTCTGCCCTAATTCGGATGGCCGCTCAGAACGCTTCCTACGCCTTCTTGCCACGTCACTACGACGATTGCGCCCGCCTAGAGCAATGTCTAAACAAGATAGCCTCGAATATTTAGACAGTCTTGCCACCACAATCGGGAATCTTGACGCCGTCCTTCAGGTTCCTATTGACATCCATCAGGCCCCACTGATCTTCCCATTCTTTACCCGGGGTATCGAAACTGATCTTCCACGGCTCATCAAACATCTCAAACCAGAAATAGTTGGTTCCGTTCGCTAGCGCTTGGCAGACCCAACCTTCCATCAGCGTATTTAGCTCGTCGATTCCGGCTACTGAGCCGTCGGGACAGCTTGTGACGCTACTATCGCCGCAGTCAGTACCACCTTTTGTCGGCCAGCCAATCTCGGAGATGACATTCTTTTCATTGTCAGTCTTGAAGAACGACTGAGCCTTGTTCTCCCAAAATGACCAGGTCCATGAGGCGGCATCCTTAGCGTTGACACCGGCGAAGAAAGGATGAATATTGCCCATGATGTAGTCGCTAATCTGCGCCAGCTGAGAATCCCAGTTGTCACCGAGATCGCTCGTGGCAACGGGGAGGTTCCAGTCATGTTTAGTCAAGTTCGATCTGACGGAATCTAGGAGGTCGCCAAGCTGCGTGGCAGTCATCTGTTTTCGGAATAAGATCTCGTTGCCGATGATGAGTCCCTTGAACGGGCCGGCTCCATACTCGTCCAGGATATTCCACATCCTGCTGAGTTGGCGCTCGTTAGTAGTATCGTTGTTGTCTTGCCACACGCCAAGCCAGATCTTGATCTCATTGTCGAGCTTCAGCTGTTTCAGAGCGTGGATGGTCATCTCCGTCTGGTTGCAGTCTGTGCCGTACAGGCGAATTGTGTTAGTCAGCTGCGAGAGGACGGCTACGTCCCGGGTAACGTTGTTCTGGGAAGGTGGGTTCTTAAGGCAATCCGGGTACTGAACGTTAATAGGCGTATAGTCGACGCCGGGGAAGACCTTGTGTAAGTTAGGATTGTTCATCAATGCTTGAATCTCGTCCGAATTGATGTCCAGATCACCGTTCTTTGCAGAGTCTGAATCTGCCGACTCAACTCCGTCGGCGCTGCCACTACCGTTTTTGGTTTTGGATAACAACCCACCGACGATGCCGCCCGCTATTCCGCCTGCTATAATGAGACCAACGAGAATCAGGATGAACCATTTCCACTTCTTCTTGTTGCTATTCTGGCTCGATAACCATTCCGACTGTTTCTCCGCCTTCGCGCCCATCTCATACCCGCTTGCCCCCGCGATATTTCCTGCTGCATTGGAGCCCTGAACCGGGTCGTAGTTGGCGCCGCTACTTCGGCCCCTTCCCATTAATCCGCTCATCACACCACCACCAGTGGCGGCGCCGGCGGCGCCGGCCGTGGCGCCATTACCCCGATGATTAGATCCACCCAGGCTCAAAATACTATTCCGAGCAGAGCGTCGGTACTCGAGACCATCATCACCGTCGTCATCGATATCATTGGGATTAAATTGGCCGAGGTGGGGATCCATTCTTTGGCCGTAGGCCATTTGGGGATCCCTAAAAGGGTCGCTCGAGTGACTGTGTACGCTTCGCGTGGGCGTTCCTTGACCTGAAGGATTCAGGGCTGCGGCTCCGGCGGGGGCTAGGCTGAGCGAGGAGTTATACCCTTGAGCGGGGGTATAGGGGTTGGGACCGTAACCTGGCGACATGTCGTAGGTCCGGTCATTTTCGTAGCCACTCCTGGGGTCGTCGTAATGATGGTGCTGCGAGGGTAGATCTTGATAGGCTTCAGGCGGGTAATTAGATTGTTGATGCTGGGATTGTTGGTATTGCGGAGGTTGCCTCAGAGCTTCCAGTCCGCTTTCCCGTGCGTTTCTTTCGGCAACACTCATGGCGAGTCCCGACATGCCACCGACGGCAGCGTCACTGAAATTATCTGCGCCGGGAGTGACGTTAGCCTGAGGTATTTGAGGTCCCCAGGTAGATACACTATTCTCCCGATGAGGTGGTGGGATTGGTCTAGGGGAAGGCGATCCAGCCACGTCATAAACTCCTCTTCCTGCGAAAGCACTGACGGGGGCTCCAGATCCGATTCCAACCCCAGCAGCGGTAGCTGTCTCGGCACCTCCACTATATCTTCTACTCTGGCGTAGCCTATCAAATGTCGAATCGGGATGAGCGCTAGGGTGACCCGGGGGCCTTGCTCTTGTGGGCGAAGGGCGTGTTGAGTGATGGTCGTGGTGGTGGCTATAGTCGTAGTGGTAGTCGTAGTCGTGATATTGTTCTGAGGAAAGGGAAATTGAATTGCTGTTTCTGTATGAAGCAGGTTGAGAGGATTGAGGGGATGGGGAGGAAGGAGGAGAGCGGGAAGGATATTGTTGTTGACGATAGAGATATTGATTGGAATTGGAATGCGCTTGCCGTTGGGAATATGGGTCCTTTAGATCGTCGAGAGGGGCGTGCTCGCCAGGGTCAGAGTCAAAGGTGTAGCGAGGGTTCATGGTTTCAGAAATAGAGAGGCAAGAGCCCCCGTCTTAAGCCCCCAAACAAGGCACTCAACTAGGATTGAAGAAGGACCGTTCTGCGCAGGTGGGTCAATAACCAAAGACTAAAGCAAGACCGTGTAACAAAGAAAGAGCATGGGAGTGTCCAAGTAATAAACTGTACCTAGTACCAATACGAGATGATACAAGTGTACTTCAATGTTAGACCTGAACATTTCAACGTTGTTAATAGATTAGATATCCAATTTCCATACGCATATGTGTAAATAACCAGAAATATGGCATATAGAGCTAATAGTACTAACATACCTAAGTATACACTAATGGAATAAGGAATAGCAACGGTCCAAGTGGGAAGTGGGTTCGAACTGAACCTCAAGCTGCTTCTAGGTTCCGAGTCTGCGTTATGCACATGATGTACTTGGCTGCTATGGATGTTGGTCGATTGTATGGCTGTCTTGTATGGATACCTAGCCTAGTGGCCTAGATGGGTATCTATGTACGGTCATGCAATTTGGTTGAAGGAAAAGCAAAACAGGTGCACGAGAAACACAGGTAAGAATAGAAGGTGTCGCTAGGGAGAAAGGCTGAGAGGGTGGTTTGTTGTTGCGGATGTGATTGTGGTTGTCAGATTGTTGCGGTAACCAATAATAACAACGACATGAGAAATGCAGAAATGCAGTGATGCTACTAGGTTGGTACATACTACATACTACATAAGCGTTGGAGACTGCCCAGTGATCCATCTGTCGATCACTGCAGTGGGCAAGGTCCTCCAGGACCCGTCCACCGTCGAAGGTTAGCACTGAGGTGCATACAAGGTACATAGGTACCTAGATCAACAGATCTCCGGGGCTGCTAGATTAGGTAGTTACCTAGGTACCCTTGCTTTGCTTATTTTGCCCTCCTTTCAATAAAGTCGTCTGATAATTGCCTATGTACCTACCCCTAGGCAGCTAGGCAGTGCCAAGTAGCGTATGCATCTTTGATTAGCACACACTTATTCGCCTGCCGACCTGCCGACCTGCCGACCTGGCCGGCTTAGTGGCTTGATAGGCGGTTGAAATAACTTGGAATCCACCCGGACATCATTGATGCGGTCGTCTGGTCGGCGGGATATCGAGGCTGTGTCTAGCGCCTCGTCTGTGAGATGCGCTGGGCTGAAATATACTACCTACTAGGTAGGTATCCACTACCAACGCGGTGGAGAGTGGAATTGAGTTTGTTGGATATTCTTGTTTTTTTCTTGGACCAGATTGCAGATTGCAGATTGTAGATTGTAGATTGACCGACTCACCGGCCGCGTAGACAAACTTTAACATTGAAATAGCATTGCTAGTAAAGCGTGTGCATTTGGATGCAGGGCGGGATTAGACGTAGGGTGAATGTAGGATTATACATAGACAGGAAAAAGACGAGACTGCGACGTTTCCAGGTTTATAGAGCTTGATGCTCTAATCAAGTTCTCATTCAGTTTCTCGTATTTATTAGACCCTCGTGCCGTCCTGCTGTTCGTATCCGCCAGGTCGGTACTGGGTAGTGCATAGGTACTAGACAATTTAGTAGGGGTAGACGCTGACTCCGCAGCCTCAGTGCTGCTACTACCCAATTTTCCCTCTCATTTCTAACAGACATATGTACTTACCTAGGTGCTTAGGTACAATACATACATTGATTACCTACCTACCTGCGTGAGGTAACCGCAAAGTTAATCTAACCCCCTAATTCCTATTTGCTAAGAACTGGAAATCGAGAATCCTTGTTTTCCATCCGAGTTCCTGTAGCACCTGGATTTTGGACTTAATAATCGCAGTGCAACCGCTAATTTTCGACCAAGAAGGTCCTACCAATTTGAGTTAGAAAGATTCGGCCTAGCAACCGCCGATCAACCTTTAACCTACCAGCCCTTGGTAATGCCTATGGTTCCTCGTTAACAAGAAACGGTTTGGCCACTTTTGAAAACGCCGGACAGACCGGTATACTTTTTATAGATATTAGGTATTTTCGTATGCCCTACATACTAAGGAAGTACCTATAGAAGTAGGGGTACGAGGTAATATCAGGATCTTTACCGCAAAGCTGGATGATTATAGGCGCATAATGTTATATCCACCCAATATTTAGTTACTTAGATAAGTTTGCAGCAGATTACAGCACACTGGAGAGAACAAACAACCTTGGAAACATTCAATAAACAGACTGACAGACCGTGCCCTGGTGAAGTTTAAAATATCCACTCGCATCGCAGCTGCATTGCTAGATAGGTAATTATACCCCTGGAGATGGGACATACATGTGATAATTGTGGATCGATTGGTTGGCTGACCAACATTGAAATAAACGTTACTGCCCGTCCAACAAATACCCACTCGATGACATCAATTTGCTAGATCGCTGGATCGCTGGATCGCTAGATATTCTCCGGAGAACTACTAGGTATTACTTATTATTACTTCGTAATCTATTAGGTATTACATAACCGCCTTTTTCATCAATGCACAGTATTTATAGACAAGTTGGTAAGCCCGTATACTGTAAAGAATGAATAAACTCGGGAAGTTGGAAGCGAACGGCGGACCCCAGATCTGGTAAGAAACAGGAACCGTCCTTACTAGCACTGGCTTGTGGCGCCTCCTCGTGCCTACGGCACTGCGCTTTAATTAGGAAAACGGGCAGCGATTGCTACAATACCTTACTTTG
>MU386672.1:0-14206 GCA_022496965.1 Annulohypoxylon nitens | reverse complement strand
TAACCCTAACCCTAACCCTAACCCTAACCCTAACCCTAACCCTAACCCTAACCCTAACCCTAACCCTAACCCTAACCCTAACCCTAACCCTAACCTTTTCCAATATGGCTATCGCCTCACAGTCTCTATATTGAATATTTTATAAGCGACATTGCGCCCCGTACATTTGGACGATTGTACATGATGAACCATTTGTCTCATCATACAGAATCCTCTAGAAGAACTGATGATTTGGAATTCTCACAGGATAAACACAATCTATCTATTGGCGATGCATGAAAACCCGGATCGGTACATTTCAATCTTAGCAATGTCGGTTTCGGTCGGTCTAGGCAATAGTTCATAGGGCTGTCACGAGGTCCACGTGGAATAACATGTATGGAGGCTCTGGTGCTACTTACCCCCACGATTTCTCAACATCCGATCCTTTGATCTTTTGTACCGGGTTCGATGAACAAGTCGCGTCCCGTCAAGTCATCGTGAATTATCTCCGCAATATACTAGAGTTGCTAATTGTCATCTTTGACCGTGAATAATACCGATGGGAATGTGCCACATGCCTGTTAGCAAAGATGGTCATGGCAGATCTCAAATGAAGCTGAGATTCGTCGGCGTCTTGCTCGATGCCGAGGCAAAGTGGGAATATCTCCAATATTAGAAGTGCGGGGGTTGTGCTCCCGAGTTGGAACCTTCTATGCGCGCCTAAATTAGACAAGGCGGGAAAATGTCGATTTATGAATGGGATATGACGATCCTGTAATCTATTGGGAAACTGCTGTTGGTCGTCGGTAGTCGGCAAATCTTCACTGACAGGGGCGGACTTGGACGCTGTAAGAATACATATGTGCGGGCTTGGAATATCAGGCTGCTCGTTTGCCAACCGGTTCCGTTCTCAACGCAGCTGTCGTTTCTAAATACATTTTTCGTATAGCTAATTTCCATCATCATATCTTTGTAGAAATGAAGTGGCTACCTCTTGTAGCAGCCTTAGCCGCGCCTTCGCAGGCCGCGCTTCGATTTGGATGCTCTACTTTGACTATCCAGCGTCTTGACCCTCTGGTTGAGCCTGGCGCAGTTCCCTCAGCACACCTTCACCAGATAGTTGGTGGCAATGCCTTTAACGCATCGATGGATCCTACGGCTGGAGACCTCGGAGAGAAAGGTACTTGCACTACCTGTACATTCTCTGAAGACTTCTCGAACTACTGGACGGCTGTGATGTTCTTCAAACACCCGAACGGAACCTACAAGAGGGTCCCCATAATGCAGAACACGGCTCTGCCGAACGGCATCAATGGAGGAGTACGTGCTATATGATCGGTAGGATGCAAGAGTAGGGCAGTGACTAATCATATGTTCTTATAGATGACTATATACTATACCCAACAAGATTTTTCGTCCAACGGCAACCAGCAGATTACCGCCTTCAAACCGGGATTCCGGATGACCGTCGGAACGCCGACTTCGACGAGCAAGTTTGGACCCGGCCTCAAGTTCGTCTGCTTGCAAAATAAGGGCACTAGATTCCCCGAGCTCGACGATTTCCCAACAAAACCATGTACCGGCGGTATAATGACCGTCCACCACTTCCCCGCGTGAGTAATCCTACAAACGAGTCTGCCCCAGTGTGCTGACTGCTCCTAGATGCTGGGATGGCAAGAATCTCGATAGCCCCGACCACCAATCGCACATGTATAACACCGTAAAAGACGCATTCCAAAACTCAGGCCCTTGCCCGGCTTCTCACCCGTAGGTTTTAACCCTGCAAGAGGCATACCATCTCTAATGTGGTTCTCGTACTGGGCGCCTTACTAACATCCATCTTTCGCAAAAGCGTCCGCGTTCCTCAGGTCGCCTACGAAACTCTATGGGACACCACCCAGTTCAACAGCATGTGGCCCACCGATGGCTCGCAGCCGTTTACGCTGAGCTACGGTGACAACAAGGGCTATGGAACGCACGCCGACTACGTGTTCGGCTGGAAGGGCGATTCTCTGCAGAAGGCCATGGACTCGTCGTGCATGTTCCAGGCCTGCGAAAACGGAAATCCGCTGAAGTCACAAGGCGTTACTCAGATGAACCAGTGCACTGTCCCGAACACAGTGGATGAGGACATTGACGGATGTAAGCAGCTTTATGATATGTAGGTATAGACATGGGCTAACATTGTGTGTTTTAGGGCTTACTTCGCTCCCCGGCATGTAATTGCAGGACGCGAGTAGGGAATCTTGGATGTGGGAAAAGTCGATTAGTGATGGTTCAGGTTGTGTAATTGCAACCTGTTGGAGTCTGCTCTGAGTAACTAGATAAATTGTTGTATCAATGTTGGAAGAGATGGATATTTTGGTTGTCGAGGAGTAATCTAATAGAGCGGCTGCTATTTGTGAGGACCAGATAAATATACTTTTATTATCAAGATTACTGGTTAAGAACATTTCTACCGCGCTCGAAAAATACGAATACCTAGATAGACTTTCTCATAAACCAAGCAACAATAACACCATGCAAAGTCACTGCGATAATCGAGTTTCAATGTTTAACCATTTCCATATTTGTTCTTATAGAGATAAAAACACAGTCTTCAGGTTCCCTACCCATGCCTATTCTAAGGTCGCCCCTTGTCATCAAATAGTGTCACGGTAGCACCTAAGCTTCAGAAATCTCTCGATACTATAGCCTCTAGCTTCGAGACCGCGTACGGCGATCCGATACGCAAGACTAATAGGGAAATTACTAGCAAGGTGGTTAGTAATGGAAGTAATGTATTTAATGAGATAAAAAATAGATTCGCCTAGTCGAGCACGAACGGCACACTGGATAATAAGTGTCGCGTTGGATGTAGTTCCTGGAAGGGATTATTGGAAGATAGGCGGAACTAACAAAGAACTTGACTAGATCGAGAGTAAGTCTTTCCCATTTTTTGGTGAATGTATACGATGTAGGTCAAGATAAGAGACCAGATTGGACAGCTCCCGCGGCTATCGGCTGCTTGATGTCGTTAGGGTTGAGGAACCTAGCCGCTCGTTCGGCTTTGTGTACATCGATGTCGAGCTGGCGAAAAAGAAACACGAGTTCCGGATGCCTCTTAATAGCAAGTCCGATGTCTTTGATATTCATCTTGTCGGTATGGCTCGCAATATCTTCTTTATATCTGGTTACCAGGGCTCGTAGGTCGGCTGCGTCGTAAGGCCTGGATCGGGTTGCGGCGGCGTGAAGTTTTCCCTTGAATAGGTAAGGCGGATCGAGGAAGGAAGCGAATCCGGGGCCATGGTAGGAACCTTTGATAGGAATGGCGGTAATCGAGACGCCTTTCATTGTATGTTGGAAATCTTCAAAGCCGAATTTGTTAGTACTACTCACGTAATTCACCACACGTTGGCGGTATGCCCATAATT
Organism: Annulohypoxylon nitens; assembly: GCA_022496965.1. Lineage (NCBI taxonomy): Eukaryota > Fungi > Ascomycota > Sordariomycetes > Xylariales > Hypoxylaceae > Annulohypoxylon > Annulohypoxylon nitens. Next base: position 10,811 of record MU386672.1, on the reverse strand, counting down.
TCTGGAGGTGGAAAGGATACGTTACCCTTGAACTTGGCGCAAAAGACTTCTACCAATACCTGGAGCTTGGGGGCAGCTTTATCAGCATAGAGGAAAGCGACGTAATCGTCTCTGGCTTGCGTGAGGGCGTCAAAACCATGCTCCTTAGTGACTAACTTCAAGAGCTCATCCTTAGAAATCGAGGCTAAAACATCGATATCTTTAGTAGCGCGGAGACCCCCGAATGCGCTGATAGCATAACCACCGAAGATTCCATACTTTATATTTTCGTTGCTAAAGATATGGTGCAGTACAATGGCTGCGTCGTTGAGGAGTTCTCGAGACATATTTACTAAACGTGCATGGGAAGCCTGCTGATGGAATCCCTTGCGAACCTGAGAAAGGCGCGTTAGATTGGTTGAATATATGTAGATTAATTGGTGTATTTCTCTGCATAGTGGAATATGAATTTTGTTCAGACTTCAACCGTAAACTAGTAAGAAGGTATTGTTTGCCGCCTTTGAAGATTAAATCGCACTATGCCCCATCATTATCAATAAAAGGCACCGTACATGTAAGACCAATACCTCACCATGAGTCGTAATCGAGCCTGAAACTAGCCGGAATCAAATGAATAAAGCGGGTTGCATTTTTGATACTGTCCTATCATTTAATCATTTAAATAGTGTTTGATTGCTATTTAATACGTGTGAGTAGGTAGGTATATGGCAGATATTATCATTTAAACGACTATGAGAAAACTAGAACCTATTGAAGCACCTGTATTGGATGCAGGTGCTCAAAGGAAATTCGAACTGTTGACGGTCAAGAGTCACAGCTAGATCTAAAGCTCGTATATTCGGAAATTACAATTAACAATAACCAAGGATAAAGCACAGCTACAGTAATGCTGTTTGTTCCTACTTTGTTCCTATGTAGATACCGTCCAACTCTATTAGGTAAAAGGTAGATACATCCTTCATTGTCGTTAATATCAAGCTTGAAATTATCGCACCGCCACTGTTATTATTCTACAGCTAGTACTTGTTCATTTTATAATTCAAAGAATTAAAAGAATATATCGACTTCAGTCGATATACGTTATTGAAATTCCAACAGGTCACTTGAATAGAACAGGCACTTAGCACTTATCGGCTACGTAGTGGATCAATGAAAACTTGCAAGGTGACGATACCTAGCGTGTATATCGAGGTACCGAGATGTACAAGGCAGGCTTACTATATATATTCAAAGTACTAGCCAATGCTAATATTTTAAGGTACCTAGGTACCTAAGTAGGTCGTTGAACAAGTCCCCATATACCCAATAATTGAAGTCACTTGATCAACAACAACCAACTAATTACTACAACATCCATAGTCCTCACAAACGACAAATACCTTTCAATTATCATCTCTTCTGAAATATGAAAGTGGGCCCATCTCAGACCAATTAGCTAGATAAAATGGCACCGTGTCTAAAATCCCTCTGGGATCGACTTCATTTGTCATCAAAATCGCAAGTTCGAATACAAATTCTCTCCGATCTTCACCTTGAACTCAATCAACAATATTGGACGTACTCCATACCAGTATCCGCGCCGTTCCTCATTCTTGGTGGTGACATCGGGCGTCTCATAGATTATGATGGGTACGTTAACTTCGTTCTTGCGCAAGTGTCCCGTTATCAGAAGGTCTTTTTAGTGTTGGGCAATCACGAATTCTACGGCCTGAGCTACGATTCAGGGATTGAAGAAGCCCGCCGTCTCGCACAAGAGCCTCGTCTTGCCGGAAAACTGGTACTTTTGAATAGGACGCGGTGGGATAATCCCGATTCCGACCTCACGCTCCTCGGATGCACGCTCTGGTCGGAGATTCCAGATAGAGATTGCGACATTGTCAAGTCTAGAATAAGCGACTTTCGCATGATACGGGAATGGAATACACAAAAACATAACGAAATTCATTTGGTGGAGGTAGCTTGGCTACGTAATCAAGTTGCGCAAGCTGCGTCGCACCACCACGACGAGCCCCCAAGACGGATCTTGGTAGTGACTCATCACGCTCCTTGCGTAAAAGGCACGTCCCGACCAAAAGACGCCCATAAACCATGGTCGTGCGCTTTTGCTACAGATCTAGTGAATCGAGGAGGATGGGATAACGTTAAGACGTGGGTATTTGGCCATACCCATTGCTCGACAAGATTTATGAGAGGAGGAATAGAGATCGTAGCTAATCAACGAGGTTACGCTTTACTAGAAGGACAAGAAAAAGAACAGCAGCTAGAACGGGACGCGGGAAAAGACCATAAGTTTGATCCTGCTATGATTATTGCTGTATAGCATATTATATTGATACCTACCCCAGGCCTAGGGTACCTAGGATCATAAGTTAAAGGGTAGATAGGTGGAGGTTCTATTAAGATGGGGGTCACCGGGGTCATGAGGCGGGGTTGTAGAAAATTCCAAGGTTGACCCTGAATGCCTGTAATACAGCAAGCCACGCGAGCAGGTCACCAATTCGTTATCCAATAGGATCTCACCATACTTCCTAATTGGGAAATTATTGGTGAGTGTTAGGTCATGAGTAATATTAATGGCTGTTACATACATCTACATCAGTGAAGGGACTTCCCAAGAATCTCCGGAGTAGAGAAAAAAGTTTGATGGTTCAATGGCTGAAAATTGAGATATGTCAGTATTTTATCTATATTGTGCCCTTCCGGAGAAAGAAAAACTAAGGGTGGCTACGTTGTGTGACATGTCATGTCATGTTCGCCAGCTTCTAAGCAACCTGAAAAGTGTCTTTTGTCCACCCATAAGTCCGGCTCAGATAACGTGCTATGAACAATAATTTGTGACCTTCTATACGAGATTGATGAGGTCTGTGGATTTTGATAGACCTCCCTAACGCCAATCCGTCAGAGGGCGAAAACGTATACACTGATCCGTACTCGGGAATGATGGAGAATCCAACCTCTGACATTGCTGTCTCGAACGCCTTCCAGGTGATTGAGCCGCGAGCCTCTGATTTGGAAAATAGCGTCCCGAATGTCTCGGCTGATGCCGATCTCACCGCCACGCGTGCAGCCGTGGATGCTCGTTCTCCTACTCCGTTATCCACGCCTCTTGCCGACAAGGCTATTTCGTAGATGGACGAATGAGCTGGCCTTGTCTTCTCCTTTTGTTTTCTTTCCTGAGGTTTTCCTTCTTGTGGCTTCACAGTGTCGTCCGATGGTAGAGGTATGAATTCAGACTCTGTTTTCTGAACGATTCGACTAACTTGGCCAACCTTATCTTCGGTCATCTGCTTGTGGAGGCGTTTCGCGCAATCCGACATTAGGTCTTGATACAAGGAACCTAGCCCGGTGCTCATCTGTTCGACTATTGATTGATCAAGAGCCTTTAAAGCATGCTCAGCAGCGCCAGGCTCGAGAAGATTATCGATGGGGGCGACAAAGTCTGTGAGATCGATCTGAGCCTTGACCTGGGTTAAGTTGGCTTCGAGCTCGGTCATGGCAGAGACGAAAGCCTTTCCCTTGTTCCGATTAAAGGATGGCATCGGGAAAGCAGCTGATAGAGACTGGGTAAAGCCGACGATAATTGCCAAGTCGCATAGAGCGTCGGCTTCTTGTTCGCTTAAGTCCGCGCGCTCTTGAGGATGCAATTTGTGAAGTTGGTCTAGTTTCGTAATCCAGTTTACGGCACTAGAGACGCTGGTTTTGGGTTGGCACAGGTGCAAGAGGTAATGGAGCTGGGGGTTCTCTTGCTTGAGTAGTTCGGGGTCGCTCTTCGTGACAAGTCGGGTCTCCTTCGAATTCGACACGCGCCTTAGCCATTTTGAACCTGTACCCGTAGCGAGATACCTCCTCAGCGTATCTTGGGTACGCGTGTACTCTATATGACATATATTAGACAGCTCCTGGAGAAGAACAACTTTTGTGAGCCTTTTCGGTGAATTCTGCGACAAGCTGAAGAAGGCAATAGGTGTAGTTCCATATGGCGGCTCCTTTGACTGCGCTGTGTACAACGTCGAAGAATACGGAACTGATATATTTATCTGTGTGAACAGGCAACGTTCGACCTTTCTCGTCGGGCACGAGTTCGGGTCTGCTGTAAAACCTGTTATTGACGTCGGAGGTGAGAGCTGCAGGTTGTGTGCAGAGGAAACCGAGGTACTCGTCAAGAAAATCCTTTCGCTGAAGTGAATTCGCTATTACTTCTGGCAATTTGACCTTGGCAGGCTTCCTATCAGCGATGGAGAGGCTAGAAAGTGCAGCTGAGACAGATTCCGCCGAGTTCTTCTTAGGTTTTCGCTCCCGGCTACGGGTACTAGAACCGACGTCGAGCACGTCCTCTATCATAACCACGAGAAGCTGTATCATGTATAGTTGTCTCGTAAGTACAAATTCGCCTGTAGACCGCGGGATGATAAGACCAGCTCTGATACCGATGTCGAGGTTTCTCAAGACCTCTTCACGATCCCTAGTGATTACGAAAGATTGACCATATTTATCTCCTTCCATAAAATATGAATAGTGGTCTTTGAAGGGATTTGCGTGGCGGAGTCCTCGTGTCTGTATCATTGACATAATTAGCTCGTAATCTCCTGGCCGATTTTCGAAGCCTTCGATATATTGTTGCTCGAGAGATTTCGTAGCCCGGTGTTCAAGAAGACGTAAGAAGTAGTCCGAATCCGAAGCGGTTACGTCCCGGAGATTCCAGTCGGGAAGAATCTTATAAACAACTCTAAGAGAGAGGTCATTCTGGTGCTTCAAGACGACGCCATCAGCTGCGCCAGCTTTCATGGCTTTTGATCGATCCGCCTGATCCAAGGAACGCCATATCTGCTTGATCCTAGGTCCATGGGTTTCATACCTTTTGCGTAGGTCGTTATGCAGCTCTTTAAGCATGCCAGGATCTATCAAACAATGATCCATATTTGCAAATCTGCGATGAGAATGAAAAGAGATTGAGAGGTTGAATCTCGTACGGCAGAGTGAGCAAGATGAGTAGGTACCTAGAAACTTAAAATAAGGAATTGGATACAAACATCGAAGGCACCGTCGCATCTAAGTGCGGAGTAATCCGCACTAAATATATCTAATATGGATAGGTTAGTAATGTGGATATTCTTATTTTGTCTAGTAGGTACCTGCCTCGGTCTTACGATTCTTGCCTAGTACCTAGTATGGAATGAATGAAGGTCCTACCTAAGTGGGACAAATAGCGTCGTCAGGAACAGAACCTATCTAGGTACTTAACCTTCTATTAGGTATACAAAAGCTCCATAAGAATTGGTCCCTCACCTAGCAATTAGGTAAAGATAGTTCCACTTAACCTTAACTTGGAACCCTAAGTCTGATGGGAAGGAAGGCACTACGCACACCCCAGTGTATAAGTAAATTTTCTACTGTAACAGTGGGTTTTGACTATTTCTAAACAATACACTATCCTATCTTCCTCTAATTTTATCTTATCTATGGGTACGTATGTATTTATCTGAGTACTTAGTAAATACCTCATTCTTCTATTATTTGACGGCTTAAGAGAATGATTTTTACGGTTTAACTATTTAGTATTTAGGTAGGTAGTAGATTTACATATAATAAGACGGCCACCATCCATTTCTCATTACATTTACACGGGACAGCTTCTTACGTAGGTATATTTAAATCGTCATTGTCGTTATTGATACATGTCCATTTACTTATAAGTAACATGTGGTATTCACTTAACATCCACGAACACTATGTAATTACTATCTAGCTACCCAATAAGCACCTTGTTTGGTATGTAGAAGAAACGAATCTCTTTTCTGTGCTATTAAGCGATCTAAGAGACAACGGTTGCGTTATGTCGTGAAGGTAAGACCAAATAGTTACCGAACTTACTATCCGAGTCTAAGTAGGTAGGTAGGTAGGTACTTAGTCACCCAAGAAAATTATACATAATTACCCAGGATTTAATAGATACCCTTTAAATGAGTGGTCAAGGGTATGTTGTCAGGCACAGTACAAGGAATGAGGCAACATTATGTATATAGCCTTGTCAAACTTCCCTTTTCACACATAGGTAAAGAAACTCAGCTAATTAATCAAGTCACTTACTTACCTCATATCCCTTATATTTCAGTAATAGGTATAAGTGGTGTCTACAGTGATTGACCCCTTTAGAATCAGGATTAACATAAGACATAAGCCTTTTATAGGTAAGTTCCATTTTACGTCTGATATAATATTTCACCATAACCTCTGATCTGGAGACTAGAGCTGGAATCGATTTGTCGGAACCAAACCTTTAAATCTACAAACATTACCTAGTGTATACCTAGGTAGTAAATAACACTTCAAAACTATTATACATGATTATGATAATTAAATACCTAAGTACTTAAAAGAAGTTGAAAGATTTAGCGGGCATGAAAATACTATGGAAACCACTAATAACTAATAAGTAGGTATCTAGCTACGGATCTCTAAAATCTTAAGTAAATAAGTAAGGTTAACCGGTAATATATATCAACGAACCATAACTTATCTCTGGACCTTTTCTCAAGTTTTGCCGCTCCCCAATTATTCATCCAGTTCCGTACTTAATAATCGAGGCAATTTCCAAAATATTTTCGCGTGACTGTGTATCCGTCTCCGTTGCGAGCCATAGCTCCGAAACTTCGATTCCATCCTTAGTGACTAGATTAACATGCCTAGACTCCGATGCATCGTTTAGTTGAAGCAATCTCCACGATCCTTCTTGGCTTTCTTCTTCTTTCAAATACTGTCTAAGTAGAGCCTCGCTATCCTGAGTGATGCGCCAGTTGTGCTGGGCTGACTGTTCTGTCCTCTCATATAACGTTTGTAAGCCGTCCGTTATGGCTTGTGCCGCGTTCATCCCAAGACTAGCAGCTTCGCGAGCTTTTCTAGTAGCGTCCAAAACTGTCCCTATATGTCGTTTCATCCTTTCTGTCTGACGGGGACTTTCTTTTTCAACTTTCAGCATCTTTTCAAGAATGAGGATAATTTTGTATATAGAATCGACCTTAGCCTTGGCCCCGGAGTAGTGTACGCGCATCCCGGGCCAGCGACTATCGCCATCATAACCCGAGCACACGATATTGTCTAGTAAATCACGAACTCGATTGTTTTGAGGCGCCACATACCCTGAGAACGTGCTAAGGGCTATGGCTGTGTCGTTAGCCGGAATTCTCACATCAAGGTAGCGCTCAGGGTCGAAGTCAGTGTCGCGCTGCTTCCACCGCCTCCTTAGATGTTCCCATTCTTCGAGCGCTTGAGTATTCCACTCTGTCCTAAGCTCTTTCTGCTTTGCGAAGGTCTCTCTAGCACGTCCGAGCTCGTTCAAAAGACTTGATGCACCCCGATCACCATTCTTAAAGTTCAACGCAGCTCGGATAGATTTGTTAAGCTCGACACCAAAAGAATCCACATGGTTTACTAAATTGCTATGTAAGTAAGCCCAGTTTTCTTGAAGGACGCCGTGATGGTTAAGCACTAAATCTCGTAGATTCTGACAGATTGGCATCGTATAGATGAGATTATACGTAAGATCTGGTTGGGTCGATGCCGATTTTGTATCAATCTCAGGAATGATAACCGAGCCTTCAGCACCAGTGGGAACATTAGCCGGATCATCACCATTGCCATTGTTGAGCTGAGCTTGAAACGTACCATTTTTAGGAAAATCGACTAGCTCTGTGTGAATCCTGAGAGAAGGTGTGCCGTTACTAGGTTGGCCTTGAGCTACATCGTATGGACGATGGGCGACCAGTCAGACCAGGTGATTAAACTGACCAAACGCGATCATCATGACTAATACTATGACGGTGACAATGCCGAGACAGAGGGTGGGCCAATAATTTTGAATAAAGTTGATAAATGACCTCAATTTTTGCTCGATAGTGAACGATGTCTGGGTAGAGTTCGAGCCTCTCGGGCGTTCCCTTCTTATCAATCCAGATGGCATTCACAGAAAACCATGTTTCTGTGCATCCGGATCGGTCTCAAGATTCCGGGCCTGCACCGCTCTGTGGGTAGAGTAGACTCGTTCTCCTTTTATAGGTTTAGAGGAGAAATCAGCCCCCCACGTCCGACGACCTTTTCCGATGAAGAGATGTACCGGATCTTTAGTTGGAAGAAATTTCTTCTTAGTCGACTCATCTCCATGGAAGACAAAAATTATTTTCTTATAACCGCGCCACCCAAAAACTACGAGTGTCGCCCAAGATACCTCAGCCATTTTAAGATAATGATAGGTGATTTATTCTGAAAAAGATGAATTTGTTTGTAACAGAGGGACAGAACTAATCTTTGCCTATTAAATAGGTATATCCCGTTGTTGTAGGTTAAGTGACTTCAATGCCGAGGTGAGCGGATATGCTGTAAATATGTAGCACTTTTGTAGACGAAGTGATTTTTGTACTGCATTGTTAATTTGTTCACGGCTATATTTAGTTTGTCAACAACTCCTTTTGATGATTTTTCTTGTCAAAGACATACGTAAAACCTGCTATTATAACTAACCTGCCATAAACAATAGTGTTGTTTATGCGGATTTTCTATTTAAAAGATTAGAACTACAACGAAAATTATCACGCGAGAATAAAAATAATTAACAGCCTAACTGATTTAATAATACTCACCAAGTAAACATATCATTTAGTAAAAATGGACCCAAGCAATCATTCTGAGTCGGATTCAGACGAAGATTGGCAGGAGACGATATTTCAAATTGAAGATGATAATGTTACGAACCTATACTTAGGTATTTAGGTATATGGGGTGATTTATAGGTTTTTTTGTTTGTTAGTAATATTCATAGGGATTAGGTTAAAGATAATTTATTTATAAAAAAGGTTTAAAGTTTTTTTTTTATTAATTTAATATAATTAAAATAATAAACTTAGATTAATAATTAATAAATTAAATAAATAATTAAATACATAAAAGTTTATTATATTTATATAAATATCTTTTTTTTTATTTTTTTAATATTTTAAAGTTATTATAATTTAATCAATTTAATTATATAAATAAATCATTTAAATCATTTAAATCATTTAAATTATATATATTTTAAAGTTAATTTAATTAATTTAATTAATTAATTTATATAAATAAATTAATTAAATTAATTAAATTATATATATATTATAATTCAATCATAATTAATTTATATAATTTTTAGTTTTTAAATCTTTTTAATGATTATTTATTAATTTATAATATTATATATTTTTTTTTAAAATTTTTACTTTTAAAAATAAAAATAAGTAAATTTTTATTTTTTATTATTTCTTATTTTATAATTTATTATAATAATTATTATGTTAAATTATATTGTTAAAATATTTCTTAAAAAATGATTAAATTAATATAAGATTTATAAAAAATATATTATTGATATTAAATGTTATGGTTTTTTTAATATTTTTTATTTTAATTATATTTATTTTAATAAATTTTTTTGTTAATTTTTTTAAAAAAGAATTTATATAATTATTATATTTATAAATAATACCTTTATTATAATATTATTATTATAAATATTTTTAATAATTTAAATATTAAATTTAATTAATTAAAAAAGAATATTATATTATTAAAAATAAATTTTTTATTTTTTAAATAAAAATAAATAATTATTAAAAATTTTTTTTTAAATATTAATAAAATATTTTAAAAAAGATTAACCATTTTTAACATCTTTATTATTAAAAAGATCTTATAAAAAATAATTAAATAAAAAAAAATAAATTATAAAAAAAAAAAAAGTATAATAAAAAAGGTTAAAAATATAATAATTTAATACTTTTAAAACCACCTCCTCTTTCTTTAAGATTAATTTTAATTTTACCTTAATATCACTATTAATTAAAATATTCCTAACTTTAATTAATCAAAGTTTTAACAATAAAAATCATTAAACATCCACTTTATATTCCAAAAATATTTAATAAATTCTTAAATATTTTTTATATTTTTATATCTTCACTATTTAATATAATATTTTATTTAACCATTTTAAATAATTAAATTTATAATTCTTTTAACTTTATATTTATTTAAATTTTTTTTAAATTTTAAATTTTTATTAAATTTAACATTTTCTAATATAAATTTTAATATAAAAATATAAAAAATATTTATTTATAATCATATAAATTTAAGTAATAATAATTAATAATTAATTTTAAATAAAACTTTTTTAATTTTAAATATTTTAAATTTTTTATATTTTAATTTATTATTTAACTTTTTAATTTTAATTTATAATATTTTTAAAATTAAATATTATTTATTATATAATAAATAAACCTTATTTCTTACTTTAAAGATTAATTTTTTAATCCTTTTTTTATTATAATAATATATTATTTTATTTTATAAAAATTAAAATTTTTATTATAATTATTATTATATTATTTTAATCTTAATTATTATTATTTTTATTTTAAATATTAAACTTATAACTTTTAATACTTTTATATTAAATATTTTTTATTTTATTATTATTAATTTTTAATTATAAATTATTTTATATAATATTATTTTTATTATTTTATTTATTAAAATATTATATATATATTATATTAATAATAATAATTTTATTTAATTATTTTATTAAAAATTAATATATTTTTATAAATATTATTTTAATATTTAATTTAAATATTTTATTTATTTATTAATTTATAAATATATTATAATAAAAAGTTTTTATTTTATTTTTAATTTTTTTATTAAATTAATTTAAAATTTAAAAATAAAAAGTTTATTTTTATTTAAAATAATTTATTTTAATAATCTATATTTATTAT
>MU386671.1:0-16961 GCA_022496965.1 Annulohypoxylon nitens | reverse complement strand
TTTAATTAATTACTATAAAAAATTAATAAAAAATTAATAAATAATTAATAAATTATCGTAGTTTTTAATTAGTTAAAAGTTTACGAAATTTTATTTTATTTTTTTATTATAATTTTAACGTATAAATATTAATTTAATATTTTTTTTAAATATATTATTTTTTAATTAAATATATTTAATTTAAAAACGGGTTTCCCGATTTTATTAAATTAATAATTTTAAAATATTTATAATTATATTATAATTATATATATTATTATATATATAAATATATATAAATATATAAATTACGAAAATTATAATTATAAAAGAATTTATTTAAAAACGTGTTTTAATTATATAATAATTTATATAATTATAAATAAATAAATAAACAAATATATTCGTACGTAAATAAATGTTTTATAAAATATAATTAAATTAAATTAAAAATTATTTTATAAAATATATTATAATTAATTTTATAATTATAATTATAATTATAATTATATAAAATATTATACGGTTATAAATGTAATTATATAAATGTTTTAAATGGTTATACGGTTATTAAAACGGTTATACGTGGTTATATAATAATTAAAATAATTATTTAATCGTTTAAATGGTTATAAAATTAAACTTTAATTAATTAACGTGTATTTTTCGAACGGATTTTAACATTTTATTATTTTTATAATTAATTTTAAATATAAATTTTATAAGTTTGAACTTTTCGTAAAAAAACTTTTTTTCGAACGTTTTTAAATTTATTTAAATATTTAATTCTTTTTATTATTTTTTAAATTATTTTTTAAGTTTTAAAATAAAAGCCGTTTTGAAAATTTAAAAATAATAAAAAAAATTAAATATTTAAATGAATTTAAAAACGTCCGATAGAATTTTAAATATACACGTTTAATAATATTTAAAAAAATTAAATTTAAAGTTTTTAATAATAACGATTAAATTAACGTTAATAACGATAATAATATTATTATTATAAATGTTAAATTTAATGTAATAACCGTTTTAACATTTATAATAATATTTATTTTAACAATTAATTTAATAATTTTAATAATTATAATAGTATTAAAAGTATAATTTTAATTAGTTAATTTTATAAAATTATAACATATTATTAAAAATAATTATAATATTAATTATAATATAATAAATAAAAATATTAACGAAAATATTAATAAAAAATTATAAGAAACATTCAATTAAAAATTAAAATATTTAAACGATAATATTTTTTAACAAAAACTTATATTTTTTAATAATAAATTTAATAAAACCGTTATAAAAATTAAACGTTATATATTTTTTAAATACATTAAAATTATCGAATAATACCATGTTATTTTTATTTAAAAATTATATAAAATTATAAATTTTAATATAATTAATTTTATTATTTTTAATAATTTTCACGATAAAAATTATATAATTATTAATAAAATAATTATAATTAAAAAAATTATTATTAAATTTAATAATCACGATAAGTTTTTTAAAATTATTTTTAACGAAATTTTTTTTAATTATAATAAAATTAAATTTACGTAAAATATATTAAATAAAATTATTATAATTTATTATTTATATAAGTTTTTTTTAAAAAAAAACTATTAATCAAATTAATATTATTAATAATTCGTTATTATAAAATTAATTACATTTTAAATATAATAATTATAAAAAATTTAATATATTTAAAAGTTGTGTTATTCGCGTAATACGGTACTCGATAAATTTCCCGCGTAATGTAAACGTTAAACCGCATTAATTTAAAAAAGGTATAAAATAAATATTTTAATTATTATATAATTTTTTATATAAATAAATGTATTTTAATATTATTTTTATAATTAAATCATATTTGATATTAAATTAATTTTAAAAATATTAAAAAAACGGTTAAAATGAATTTTTGAATTAAATGGTTTATTTAAATTTAATTATATTTTATTACGACGTTTAATATAAAAAATATTTAAAATTAAAATCGTAAAAATATTAAAAAATATATAAAAATATATATCATAAAATTTTACGACTTTTTTATTAATACGAAAAAAGTTTTAAACTTTTAATAAAATAAATAATATTTTTATATTTTAATGTTAAATATAAAGTTTATAAATTAAATATAATTTTAATTTATTTAAAAATTTTAAATTAATATATTTTAAATAATAATTAAATATACAATAAATGTGAAACAATTAATTAAAACGAGGTATATATTTAAATTAATTTTATATAAACGTTAATATAAAAAAAATAAAAATATATAAGTTTATATAATAATTTATATAAAATTAATTATACCCGTTTTACATTTTTTTCGGATTAACAAGGTGTAACGTTTATTACGCGGTAAAGTTATCGAGTATTATATTACGTAAATAACATGGTTTATATTTAAACCGTTTAAATTTAACATAAATATAAAAATTTAAAGAAATTAACATTAATATTAAACTTTTTAACGTTACGTTATTTAATATTATATTTAAATTATAAAATATTATAAAAACTTTAAAAAATAAAATTAATTATAATTTTATTATTAGAATAAATTTAAATATAACCGTATAAATTAATAATAATATAATATTAAATAACGTTTATAAAAATTAAAAAAAAATTAATTATTAAATTAAAATTATTCAATTATTTTTTTTACCATTTAAAATTACACGTCTATATATATTTATTAATTATTTTATTAAAATTATTAAAATTATATTTATTAAACATTATTATATTAAATTATAAATTATAAATAATTAAAAATAATTATAATAAAATTAAATAATTTAATAAAAATATATATAAAAATATTAATATTTTATAAAAATTTATAAACATTAAAATATTATTTTTTAATCAAAATTATTAATTTTATATTATTTTTTATTTTTATTAAAAAAAATGTTAAAATTTAAAAAATTTAAAATTTAATTAAAATTTTAATATTAATTTAAATATTATATATTATTGAATTTAATATCATTTAATTATATATTTATATATTTAATTTATTTATTATATATATAATATTTATTTTATAATTATATAAATTTATAATATATAATTTAATTATTATATTATTATTTTGAAGTAATTATTTAAAACTTTAATAAAAACGTATTTTATTTATAATTTTAATTTTTTATATATTTTATATTATAAATTAATATTATATAAATTTTATTAATATTAATAATTAAAAAACTTTTAATTATAAAATCATATATATATTAATTAATACATTTGTAATTTCCTTTTTAATTATTTTAATAATATATATATTATTTTATTAAAATTAATTATAATAATTATTATATATTTTTTTAAATTTATTTTATATAATAAAATAAAGTTTTTTTTTATTTTTAAAAAAATTTATTTTAATAAAAAAATTTATACGTGTATTATATGTTTTTAATTAATTAAAAAGTTTATCGGTAAATGTTTTTTTATTTTAATTAATAATTAAATATATTATTATAATATAAAATTAATTAAAAATTAAAAATTAATAACGTAACGTTAATTTATTTATAAAAAAATTAAACGAATTAAAAAAACACGTCGACGTTAATTTTTTATTTAATTATATAATTAAAACGTTATTTCGTAATTAAAATTTTTAATTTATAATAATCTTTTAAATAAAAATAATAAAAATACGCGATTTTTAAATTTTTATTATTTAAATTTTTTTTTTTTAATTTTTTTCATTTAAAAATAAAATATTTAATTTTTATAATTATTTTCGGTAAATACGGTAACCTCGGTTACGTAAATTTACGTTATTAAAAATTTAAAAATTAATTATATAATTACGATTTTAAATATATATAATTTTATAATTTTATAATTAAAAAATTTTTAAAGAACGTTTTTATAATCTTTAAATTATTTTATATTTTTAATTTAAAAACATTTTTTAAATTGTATATAAAAAAATCATTTAAATTACTTTTAATAATAATTACCCTTTTAAAAAATCCGTAACCTCCGGGAATGTCAGTTTTTTTCCCACCAGAATCGCGCGACACAATAACCCTCGAAGCTCGGGCATTTTACTTAAGAGAGGATTTAAACTTTTTGCATGGCAGTGTACCTGCAGGGAACCTTGTTTCTGCACTGATCCTCCATAATAATGCGGAGATCCAAGACGATATTACAAGCCGACAGCGGCAGCTTATGCTACGCTGCCATTCCAAACCCACTTGTCGCTCGTTCTAAATTTATTTCGATCAGGACACGAGATTCTGGAAAGATTTATGAGACTAGGATTATCAGGTAATCCTGGCTTAATCACCCTAGTTCATAGATCCCTTATTACTTCGATATTTGCTCAGTTAAGCTATTAAGCCTCGAATATACAGGTAGATGCTTTCGCTGAAGCAATTGTATTATTTAGGGACCTAGTATTACTTCATTATCGTACTTTGAAGAAGCCGGTCCAGAGTCCTGAGGACGTGAAAACGCCCTCCGGGTCGATTGCCTTCGAAACTTCAAGCAATCTCTGTTTATTCTTTTCGCCATAGCCACCAAAAACGTCCTGTCCTTTATTGGCGTAGTTGATGTAAACGAATGGATGGAAGGCGCCAAGGCATTCTGCAGCTTCTCGAAATTCGGCGATAAATTTGTCGGCAAAAGCGTACGCAGCACTATCCATGTTTCTATCCGTCCAGCTTAAGGCAAAAAGATTGACTAAAAGAAATACTTGTTCAAAACTTGGCCATGTCTTAGATCGCTACGCTGGGATATAGAGGAAAAGGGGAGCAAGTGCGCGATGTACTTACTAACGAGATGACCTTCAACGTCTAGGCCGAGAGCGTTACCGCCTCTTACCTTCCCCATCCGCATTGTTGCTGGAGGAATGGCATATGTGATTAGCTGCGGGCTAAGACTAGTCAAATTTCCACTCTCTGTGAGCCTTTTCATGATGGCAAGGCCTTGCTTTCCCAACTCCACAGAAGGATAGTGTGTTAGAGAGGCGAAGAGATTCCTGCATATATTAGTATCTAGTATGTACTTTGAATGACAAGCGGGGAAAAAGCGAACGAACCTGGTATTTCCTAACGGTCCACTGAAGCTTGTGCTGCTTGCTAAGGTGCTAATACCTCCGGTAAGATTTCCCAGGGCCGGGATACTATTGATAGCATCAAAGACCGGAGGGTTCATCACAGGCTCGGCATAGCGCTGGGTACTCGATATAGTCCATCCGCTCTGAGCAGAGTATGTGTAGCGGTATTCAAGGCCAATGTTGGTATCTTCGGAGTCCGAGATCGAGAAGACTTTTTCAGCTTCTTCGAGGAAACGACCCGTTTCATTGTCGGCAAAGGTTCGAGCACCAGTATAGACGGGTCCCTGGGGAAACACGGTGACATTAAAAGATGTTACAATGCCAAAGTTGTTACCACCGCCTCGAAGAGCGTAGTATAGGTCCGGGTGGTTGCTTTCGGATACCGTGACGATCGTGGCGTTTGGTAGTACAACCTTTTACAATTAGCAAAGAATGACTTCATAACGAGGATAATGGATTACCTCATATTCCATCACATGATCCAATGCCCATCCGTACTTTGCTGAGAGAACAGATGTGCCGCCGCCCAGGGTAAAACCGCCCATACCAACTTGGCCGACTCTTCCTCCAACGTAGCCCAAGCCGAACTCGTCAAGGGCAGCAAAGGCCTGGCGGGTGAGGGATCCACCCCCGATGCGGGCGGTGGTTTGGTCATCCGAAACCACAGTACTGTTCAGCAACCCTAGATCGATAGTGACTCCGCCAAGAGAGACGGAATCGTCCGGGTATCGTGAGTGACCCCCACATTTAACGGCGAATTTGCACCAGCTATCCGCGAGGACTTGAAGAACTTGCGAAACTTCTTCAGCGGAAGTCGGCTCGACACGGCAAACATAAACGGTCTCCAACTGCTTCTGGTCCCAAATCGTGAAGTTGCCGTCGGATCCATCGTAGTGCAATCTATCGGGGTACTGAGAGGCCAAGGTTTCGCACTGTCTCGAATTAGACTTATCGTTTTACACCACCCTAAGATAGGGTGAAGAGTAGTGTTGTGCCTACCGCCTGCTGACAGTTTGGACCGCTGTTGGGGACGAGCGAGCCCGTTCGTAATGTGAGGTCCGCAGCACCTGTTCCCGCGGACAGAAGCCCGCTTAGGTAAACATTTGCCAGCTTCATCGTTTCTGTGGTAAGGAATGATTAAAGCAGATGAAGACTTAGCGGTGCACACATTTTGGTAAGTGAAGAAGCCGCGTGCATCAGGCTGTCTTATTAGTACTACCTCGATCTGCGCTCTATGCGCATTCCAAGATTCCCAATTCTCGGCATCCTCCCTCCCTGCCCTTTCATTTCATTAGAATACATACTCGACTCGTGTCCAGAATATCTCCTACGTTATGTTCTCCATACGATCTTGTTGCGGCAGGTATTCGGCGGATTGGCATTGCCCAGCGAATGGTGTCGGATATAAGTAGGTATTCCAATAATGTCACTACACGGAGATAACCGTATTTACTTGAAAATTACCTAAGTACAGTACCTACTAGGTAGCTGCCTAGCACAAGACTACCTAGGTACAATTCCCACAAAACTCCAATCGGCGATGGCTACCTGATGGGTGTTGAGGCTCTTAAGGCATTGTAAAATGATCTCAGAGGGGTAATGCGCTGTTCTTAGTATAGTACTTTTTTCAGTGGAGCTAAGCATACAAAGGTCCGGGCCAGAAGTCTTGCACATAGTCTTGGCCCGTGCGTGATTAGGTAGGTAATTGCCAAGAAACACTGTATTAATTTTTGAGGCCAGACATTTTAGTGATGTGGTCGCTATAATCTCACTACTATAGTGGATAAAGCCGCTATATTCTAGTGGGTATTTAGTTGGCTTAGGCATTTGAGCCACTAAAACAGCACGGCTACACAGTGCATTTAGTCTAATTTCTCACGGTCTGGCCCACTTTTACCCTTAGCAACATGTGCAAGACTTCTGGCCCGGACCTTTGTATTATGTACGTAATTACCTAGGTACCTACGTACCTATCTATGTAGCACTCTCCTTAATTCTCGCTAGTTCAACCTTAGGTCTCTAGCCCACTTATATAAGCCATATTACAGGTACGTAATCATCTAGTTTCCCCTGAAATTTACAGTAAGCTAGATGAATTAGGTATCCCGCCAAGCTATAAAGTCGAGAGAGAAGCTCTCAGCATTTTTGCTTAATAAGATATAACCATCGGACTTAAGACTACCTTGGCTGACTTAATGCCAAGACCTTTAAATTAATATGCTTGGTCATGGAGTAACGCTAAATTGCCTGTACATCTATATGCCGACTCGCTGAGCATTGATGCAACATAGTTTCTACTGTAAACAGTTAATCATGTTATTGGACAATCCACCTACTAGGCAGGTAGGTACATAGTAGGTCCGAATTAGCTACCTGGGCAGTAGCTGCAAACATTGGGGGCTTGATCATTGGCCACCGAAGACTCGGTATACAAGCTGTCTCTTATCGTCCGATGACACGTGGATTATGGGAGGTTGCCATCGCCGGCAGTGGATAGTCCAAAGACAAATGCGTGATGAAACTGGATGTTTTTTTTTTTTTTTGTGGTTTGGAGGGTTACTTTTCTGTGTTCGGAAGTTGGGATTTTTTTTTTTCTTTTTTCTTTTTTTGCTAGGTTCGGAAAACATGTATTATTAATCCTGTTCCGTGAAAACGCCACGAAGCAAAGACTAAGTAACTAAGAGCGCGTTCTAGCCGCTTGATCAAGAACTTGAAATATAGACTGGAGTTACGTTTATGCGGGGTGGAGTATTAGACGAGGGTTCAACGAGTGTGGAATTACCACAATGAGATAGCTTTCATTATGATTATATGTTTAGATTTTATATAGGCTGTTTTGAGTTCTTCCGAGAGTAACCTGCCTACTCTAAGCAAGTACAGCCTGCCCCTTAAACACCATATCCACTCTCGTAAATTTCCTCCAGGTTAGCAATCTGTCAGCTATAAACCTTGGAACATATGAGGTAGGCATAATATAAGAAGTCTTCTATAAGAACGATAGGAGAACGGTGTCCCGCTAACCAAAATCTTCCCGTTATTCGGTATCTTAAGATACACACGCAAAAGAAGTTTGTTGTTCAATATATCACTATTCATCGTCATGAAGTTCATATTTTTCCTCGTCGCCCTGCCCGCCTGGGCAGCTGCCGCCGCCATCGAGACTAGACAGTGCGACCTTACCGAGTGTGATAGACGTTGCGCTGCGGCCGGGTTGGTAGGCGTACATCCCTGTTAATACGCGCTGTCTGCACTCTTACTAATGGTCTTTTTTACCTACAGCACGTTCGGGGAGCTGACTGCTGGGGCGCCGCCCCTGTATGCGATTGCGCATAGATCTTCGGGTTCTTCGTTCTGTCCGACAGCTGCATATCTCGGCAATTTTCATACATGTCGTTCGGCGGTCTGTATTGACACTGTTATCGTCAATGCTCGTTCTGTTGGAGTCGCTGGGGTAGTGCATAAGATTGTCGTGACTAACGGTCTTTCGGAGGAGGAAGGGCTTTGGGTATCTTGGATGGACTTGGAGACCGCTGACAAAACCTGGGTTCTGTACAATAATTCCGGGTTTCATACATCAAGTATAGCACTTCCAATCAAGGTTTCTCAATTCATGTCAGCGAAGCCGTAATCTGTAAAGTGGTATTCATGGTGATCAGGCATTGTTCTATCTGAGAAATTATTTTAACAATATCATGAAGATGTCGTACATCTATGGATTTATGTGAATGATTAAATGCCGCCATCACTAGAGTACAATGATAAGTAGAAGTATGCCTATTGGTCTGAGTATTGAAGGCACTGTAAAAATATGTAATTTAAATAAGCAGCTTGGTGGAATATTGGCTGCAGGTGGCTGGATATTTATGCCCTGTATTCTAATACGCCCATACCCAAAGCACGTATCTTTAATTCCCTACTTGCTCCTAGAAACCTAACCTTCTAAGAAAATGACTATGATACTCATAACTTCCGTCCATTTCAACACACCTCCTGCGTACCTAGGTCGCCGACGCCTACATGACAGCTACATACCTAGGTACTGTACCTGCATAGTGGAGAGAGGCAGAAAGGAGAACAGTCCTTTTTTGATGGTGATCGCCGTGTATACAATGCGGAGAGCAATGAGTTATTGTCTAGGTAAATTAGCTCGTGAAGATCAAGCTCCATATCCTTCA
Organism: Annulohypoxylon nitens; assembly: GCA_022496965.1. Lineage (NCBI taxonomy): Eukaryota > Fungi > Ascomycota > Sordariomycetes > Xylariales > Hypoxylaceae > Annulohypoxylon > Annulohypoxylon nitens. The sequence continues at coordinate 7,691 of MU386671.1, read as the reverse complement.
GCACCTATTGGGTTGGCATAGTGAGTAGTTCCAGGTTGTAATTGGCTTTTTATATTCATGAGCAAGGTGCGTAACTCTAGCATGAGGATTTCAATGTACTGTCTCGATTCTACCTAATGACCAACCATTGACTGGAAGATAGGAGCAAACCTGTTTCCAGTAGGTTTAGCTTCGTCCACGATCCTGCGCATCTCCTTCAGCTCCGATTCCGTAAGAACGACTTCTCGAGATCCCCAATTCTCGACCAGACGCGAGGCTTTGGTCGTACCCGGGATGGTGATCAATCCCTGCGCGGCGACCCAAGCCAATGCGATCTGCGCGACCGTACATCCTTTGCGAGTTGCCAACGCCTTGATCTCGTCCACGATCGCCTTATTCTTATAGAAGTTTTCACCCTGGAACTTGGGGACTGTGTTTATGTAAAGAATTAGTCATCTCCAACCCTTATCGAATAACGAAAGCTATGCGAAATCTTACCGGTGCGACGGAAATCGTCAGGCGCGAAGTCATCAGGGGACTTGAACTGGAAGTCATCCACCAACCAGCCGTGTCCTAGCGGGCTGAATGCCACGAAAGCCACGCCCAATTCCTTGGCAGTTTCGATAAGACCGTCAGTCTCGTGCAATGTTTCGAAGGCCGAGTACTCGGCTTGGATGGCGTCGATCTTAGCAACTAGAATATACACATTAGCACCCTTGAATACCACAGTCGGTAACGAACATACTCGAATTGGCCTTGCGCAAAGTCGCGGCGGAACATTCAGAAAGACCAATATACTTCGTCTTTCCAGCGCGTCGCAGTTCGTCGAGAGCACCGATAGACTCCTCAAGCGGGGTGTCTAGGATATGGCATTAGCACTACACGGCTGGGGAATTCGCATGGAAGGTTTCGGATACGCACTGGGATCGATTCTGTGGAGATAATAGAGGTCAGGAGCGAAACCGAGCCTGTCGATCGTCCCTTCGATATACTCCTTAATATGAGCAGCCGAGTTTGTCACCTTTCGCTGGGTTCCGAAAACGTCGAATCCGCACTTAGATGCCACTGCGCAACGATCGGTTAGCCTTCGTTACCATCATGAACCGCATAAACTAGCCGCTGTGGTGCTTACCGAAGAGCTTGTCGCGGACATTGTGCTTCTTGATGAAGTCACCGAGCAGCTTCTCGTTGGCTCCATTTTTATACGCGACCTACGATAGATCGATTAGAGGTGAATAAGTTCAGGTATATTCCTTCAAATGTTGCCTACCGCGGTATCCCAAAACGTGCAGCCAAGCTCGACGGCCTTCAGAAGGACAGGCTCCGACTGTTCGTAGTTGAGGTCAGTTCCCATTGCAGAGTTCAGTCCCATGGCACCAAAGCCAGGAACAGTAATTTTGAGGTCGCCAAATGGGAGAGCGGTAGTCATCTTGGGCGAGTTTTCGTGATGAAGGTTAGTGTTAGTATGTTGGTATCGTAGGCTTCGGGCGATGGTGATAATTGGTCCTTTTGGATATGAGGTTAAAACGTTGACGCTTGGAATCTTAGAAGTTTGGAGGAGCTGAGTTGTGCTCGTCTTTATATATCTAGGGCGGCAAAGGCACCGCCAAATCATTGCTACGTCTAACCTATATCATAGAACTAAGATAAGCGTAGGTAGTAGGTAGGTAGTCCGTGGTGTTGATACAAGATGATGAACGCATAAGGCTTGAAGTGGACTGGGCCGTCGCATCTACGATGATCCTGTTACCTACATCCATGTGAGCATATGCTATCTAAGCATGCATTTAGGCTTTACCGTACACCGTAATTACGAGAGAAAGGTTAATCGGTGTTAAAGTGTAAGTGAAAAACTAATCGGCGTTAATAAGTTGGAGGCCAATAGGCCAAATGTGTTCGTTCATGCAAAAATGAAACTTCCAAGGTTACTAAGGGGGTCGTATACGGAGAATTGTTTGGTTTGACTGCTAGGACTACTAGATAAAGAGATAAAGTACTTTAGGCCGTATGTGTTCGGTGGCAGGGTGGTTCGGCTGACACTAACATGGTGATGGGATGGTGCAACTATTTCAAGTGGAACCGCTGGAACCACCAAGCTAAGAGCTAAGAGCTAAGAGCTTGGTACATGATACTAGAACAACGAATAGGAACTCCTCGCGGGTAGGCTCGGCCAAATTCCAGACTTTTTATACCATGCAAAATATAGCTTCATTGCTTGATACTCATCACCAACTCGGTCTATACAGCCAATGTGGCGTGTCTGGCCCGTAGCAAGGGTCAAGTACGGGTTGATCTTAAGCAGGTGCTCAGGGTCTAGTTAGGTAATAATAAGCAGTGACTAAGCCTAGGAATACTTCTCCATCCGACGGCAGGCAACTTATATAGGAAGACTCAATTTCGGTCCGGCTATGTAGATACTTTACACTGATTGGACTTTTGTTTATAGCTCATGTTGGGTTGGGTACCTAGTAGGTATCTGTTGTGCCCAATAGAAGTAAGACAGGCGAAGGGGGGAAGAGGTACTTTAGGTAGTTGGCCCGAACCTCATATGACGGTGGTGGCAGCAAGCATTTGCCCCGTAACAGTATCTCACTAGGCATAGCCCAGACGACCTCAAAGCCTACCTAGGTAGGTACCTAACTATAGTAGTAGGTAGGTACCTATGTTGTAAGTTTGACTTCGACGGGCCAACAAAGTCAAAAGTCCCATAAGCATGATTAGATAGCTCACGCATGACGTGACATTGTCGTATGAACTGCGTTCCAGTGTACGCGTTTCGCAAGGTCTCCCTAGTCTCTGTAGTGTTTGCGATGTTCTTTTTGATGTGATGTAGAGAGCTATCGTACACTCCCGAGTACTATGCAGAAGGAATAACAAAACAAGAGCCTTTTGGTAACTGTAGAAGCGCCTTCCAGAGTATAAAACAGCTCTTCTCTAACGGAGGTGGCCTTGGTATTAAGATATCCCTTTCAGCGTTTAATCTCGACCGATACCAGACAACTTTTAAAGGAGCAGAGAAGCAATGTTAACCAAAAAAAACTATTCCTAGGTATAGGAATGTCATAATGAGTTGATGAGACCGTATGATTGAGATATAGAGGGTAGATACAACTTAGAACATATGGGGACCGTGTCCCACCCGATTCATTATTCATAAATACACATCATAGGTAGTCTAGTCTTGGAAGTAAGCTTCCAAGCGATCTGAGCGCCTAGTAGCGACTGCATCATCCCAGGGGGGCTTGTACTTGCGTATCGAGGATTTTCACCGATAAAATCTAGCGGAAAGCCGATTTGAAACGACGAGAAGCTCTCGATGGACTTGATGTCCTCATCCGTCAGATGTATGCTTAGGGCCTTGATGTTGTCGTGGAGATGCTCCACCTTGCGACCGCCGACGAGGGGGAAGACATTTGGTGCCTTGTGTATCACATACGCTAGGGCAATCTGCTGGATGCTTACATTTCCGTGCTTGGCGGCGATCTTCTCAAGCTCGTCGCTAGCCCTGCGTGCCTCCTCGCTCTGCTCGCTGCCACGACCCGACGGCTCGGCCTTCAGGCGGGCCTCGCGCTGCGCCTTCGTCTTCAGCTCGCCGCCGCCTAGGACGTCCCAAGGACACAGCGCCATGCCGAAGTGTCGTGCCATCGGAATGACCTCGCGCTCGAAGTCGCGGATCATGAGGCTCCAGCGACCCTGGTACACGGAGAAGGGTGTCTTGCCGTGGTCCCTGGCGTACGTGTTGGCGGCCGAGACCACCCAGGCCGAAGTGTCGGAGACACCGAGATAGAGGACGTTGCCCTGCTCGACCTGCTGGTGGAGCGAGTCCATCAGCTCCTCGATCGAGGTCGACCAGTCCCACTAGTGTACGTATAGCAAATCTATGTAGTCGGTCTGCAGCTTCTTGAGCGAGGCCTGAATGGACAGCCGCAGGGATTTCTTGTGGTTTCCAGCATAATTCGCTGTCCTCCCCATGCCGACCTCCCATCCGCGGTAATCGTTGGTGAACTTAGTCGCCACGAACATAAGATCCCGGTTCTTCCTAGCCTGCATCCACCTGCCGATATACTTCTCCGATTCCTCGTTCTGGTAGTTGTTGGCCGTATCGATAAAGTTGCCGCCGGCGTCGGCGTACGCATCCAAAAGTTTGAACGATTGGTCTTCGTCCATGGCGCCCATCCAGTTCGACCATGACTTGCCGATAGACATGCCTCCTAGAGCAAGCGGCGACACTCTCACACCCGCTGTGCTAGAGAGGATGCGGTAGCGACCCAGCTCGGTCTTGGGTTCTGGCGGGGTTGGGAAAGACATGGTAGATATGTCGAGGTGAGTATGTAGGGAGGAGGTAGGTAAGAAACTGTGGATTGTATGATGGTAGATATAGAGTGAACGCAGAGGGAAGTTTGGGGAGATGGATAAGGTAGATTATAAATACTTACTACTACCTACCTAGTAGTAGCTGTTCTGTTTAGTTTATTGACTTACCTTGGTTGTACATAGTACCGGTACTATTACCACAGGCCCCAAGTATTTATATTGTTATTTTATGGGGGCATATAAGTAACTTTCTTAAGGTTCAAATTCTTAAACAAGTATTTCCTCTTACTTATAGTCGTGTGACGGTACTTGCCTAATATATTTCGTAACCATGACAGAAGATTGAGGCTCCAATGATCGTTGTCAATGCATTAGACAGACAGTTCAATCAATCCAGTCGAAATGTACTTAGCAGGTACCTATTCGATTGATCTAATTGACTACTTGGCCAAGATTGAACGGTGTTAAATGGAGATATCGAGCGAAAATGTGGTTGTATTATCGTAGGTTTCCCACCTAAAGTCCGATCTCCACTAATATTTTTCAAGGTTTCTAAGGTCCACTCTTATTATGTAAGTTCTTGACTGCCCTAGTATGGACCAATTAGGTAATATCTGATTAAGAAATCGCCGTGCCGTAAAGGCCGTGAGAACAGCCGGATCGGCGATTGACATTTTGGTCCGAAAAAGTCCAAAAAGCCTCGGAGGCGCCCTCTTAGGAAAAATACTAGGTAGGTATTAGGTACCTGCCTCGAGAAAAACATTAGGTAAGTTTCTACGACTAAACCCAGTAAAAAGATGACTAATATTTTATCATCCTTTACGCATAGTTTCAGCGAGCTACCCGCTTATTACGTAGTAACGGGTCCGTGAGTCGAGCTCGGACACCGTACTCGGACGCACCCAATTAAAAACTCATGCATGTTTAATTAATCACGACTTAAAAAATAAAATATTTAAATATATAATGAAAACATCGAATTCGGATTTAAAAAACGAATAAACCCCGTTTTTTTAAAATATATATTTTTTTAATTATTTATTTATTTAAAAATAATTATTATTACCGTTTTATTTAATTATTTTATATATTTTATATATTTTATATATTTTATATATTTTATATATTTTATATATTTTATATATTTTATATATTTTATATATTTTATATATTTTTAAATTTTTAATTTTCTTTCAAAAAAACATTTTTTATTAAACATATAATCATTTTATAATATTAAAATAAAAATATATAATAAAATTAAATTAAATAATTTTTTAATAAATATTATATTTTAAAAATATTATATTATCGATTAAAATTTTGAAATTTTTCGTTATATCGGTTTTAATATTTTATAAAATTTTAATATATTTATCGTTAAATTAATTATAAAAAATAATACGTAAATAATATATTTAAACGTTTATAATACATTAAATATTTTTTTACGTATATTAATATTTATTATAATCGTATAATTTATTTTTAATAAATTACGGTTTAAAAATATCGTAAATTTTTATTTTAATATTTTTACATTTTAAAAATAAATTCGATTTAATTTATTAAAATATTAAATTATTTTTATTTTTATTTATTATATTATATTTAAAAATATTAAAAAATAACGTTATAATTAATCGAAAAAAAATTATATATAAATTAATATTTAATTTAATTAAAAAAATTAATATTTCTATTTATTAAATATTTTTTGACCGGTTTTAAAAAATAATTCGATTAAATAACTGGAAATATTTTTATTTAAATACGATATATTAATAATTTAAAATTTTAATAATATTAACGAAAATGATAATTAAATTAATCGAGTTTTAAATTATTTCTTTTAATATTAAATATGTTAAAAATTATAAAAACATTAAATTTAAATAATAAAACGTTTTTTTTATAAAAATCTTTTTTAAATTATAAATAAAATATATCGGTTTTAATTTACATAAAATTTAAAAAATAATAATTTACGTTAATTTTATTAAAATATTTTATTTTATATAAAAATTATAAAGAAACTTTAAAAATAAAAACGAATTTTACACGATATTATATTAATTTAATATTTAATTAATTTTAATATATTACATGCGTTTTTAAAAATAATATAATTTTTATTATATTATTTATTTTATAAACATCGTCATTTAATTAAAAAATAAATTTAAAAAATCAATAATACCGTAAAAAATAAACATTAAATTTAATATTATAATAATTTAAATTTAAAAGTTTTTAAAAAAAATTTTTAAAACGTTAACGTGTTTTTCGTTTAATTATAATAGAAATAAAAAAAGAATTTTAATAATTATAAAAAAGAATTATTAAAACATTTTTATTATTTTTATTTAAAAAACTTTAAAGTTTTTACCGAAAAAAAAAACGATATAATATTTTTTATTTTAAATTCAAAAAGAAATATTATACCAATTATAAAAAGTTTTAAAAGTTTTTATTAAATATTTTTAACGTTAAAATTTATTACATTTATTTTAAATAATTATAATAAGTTATATTTTTAAATATAATTTACATGGTTAATATAATATTATAATTTAATAATTAAAATTTAATATAAAATTTTGAAATAAAATAATAATAAAAAAACTTTAAAATAATTAATTTAATTAATTTATAAAAAGTTTGAATTAAATTATAATAAAAAATAAATATTTATATAAATATAATAAATATTTATATATTTAATCATTTACTTCATTTATTAACTATTAATTTAAATTTATTATTTTAATTATATTAAATTAATAAAAGAAAAGTTTTAAATTTTTTTTATAAATAAATTATCTTTAATTTAATTTTTATAAATATTATTAATAAATAAAAAGACTTATAAATCATTTTATATATTTAAATATTTAAATATAAATTTATAACATTTTAATAACTTTTTAATTAATATTTATATAAATTAAATTAAATTTATAATATAAATAGTTAATTTAAAAATCTTTTACGTTTTATTTAAAAAGAATTACCATTTTATAAATATTATTATTAAACTTAAAATAAATTAATTTTTAACGAAAATTAAAATAATTATTTTTTTATAAAAGAAATCATAAAAAAATATAATTTTTTACATTTAAATTTTTAAAAATTAATAAACTTTTTTTTATTAAAAAAATATTAAAATCTTTTAATATTATAACTTTAATTAAAATTTATTTATACATAACATTTAATTTTATATAAAAAATTTTAACATAAAATATAATTTATATTTTATTTATTAATTAACTTTTAATTATTTTTTTAATAAAACTTATTAAATCCATTTTTTAACCATTAAAAGAAAACTTAAATAATAATAATAATAATAGCTTTAATAATAATTTAAAAAGAAAAAAACTTAAAAAACA
>MU386670.1:0-21141 GCA_022496965.1 Annulohypoxylon nitens | reverse complement strand
TTTAATATTTTATATTAATTTATATTTAAAATTTATAATAAAATAATTATTTATTTATTTATTTTAATTTTATAATTTTTTTTTAATTATTATTAATATTAAAATAATTTTTATTTTAAAATTTAAAAATATTAATATAATATATTAAATAATTAATTATAAAATTTAAATTTTATTATATATTAAATTAAAAATATAAAAATATTATAATATATTATTTAATAAAATAATTTATATGTTATTAAAATAATTAAAATAAAAATTATAAATTTATTTATAAATATTTATATTATAATAAATTTTTTTATATATAAAAAAAATTAATTTATTAATTATTATATATATTTTATTTTATAATTATAAAATTTTTAATTATTAATATAAATAATAAATTTTTTAAAAATTAAAATTAATAATTAAAAAATAAATAATTAAATATAAAAAATTATTATTTTTTTTATGTTATTTTATTATTTTATTTTTATAAAATAATATATTATAAAAAATAAATTTTTATAATTTTTATATTTTAATATAATTTAATAAATTTCATTTATTATATTTTTTTATATTTATATTTTTTTAAAAATATAAAAATATTAAATTTATTTAAAAATTATTTATAATATTATATTAAATTATAATAATTATTTTTTTTAAATTTTATATAATTAATAAAAAATATAATATTAATAATATAATAAAATAAATATATTAATTTAATTAATATAAAAATTATAATTATAATAATTATATATTTTTTATATTATATTTATATTATTAATCGCGAGCGATAATTTATAATAATAAATTAAATTTATTACCACGTTATATAATACGGTTTTATATTTTTAATAATTAATTTAAATAAATGTTTTATTATTTTTATAATTATATATAATTAAATATTATTATTAAAATATATATTTATTTTATTTATTTATATTATATTATATAAATAAACGTAATAAAAAAATCCCGTAATTTTATTATAATTAAATTTTATATATAATTATTTTATTTTAATTTAATATATATATATATATAAATTTAATAAATTTTATAATTAATTATTTTATATATTATATTTAAAATTAATTTTATTATATTAATAAAAATATTTTATTAAAATATTAATTTTAACGTTAATTTTATATATAAAATAATAATATTTATTATTTTAATATTAAAAAATAAATTTTTATATTATAAAAGTTAAAAAATCGTAAAACCCCGATAAATACATATTAATATCATATTTGCATATCCCATTACTATAAACCGTTTATCTATATGCATGTTCTGAAGGTTTTTTGTTTTGGCCTGTTTTGGCGGTTTTTGTTAAATGGCCAACCGCCCAAAGTAAGGTATTGTAGCAATCGCTGCCCGTTTTCTTAACTAAAGCGCAGTGCCTTAGGCACGAGGAGGTGTCACAAGCCAGTGCTAGTATTGTCAAATAGATGATTTAGGTACATAATGGAGACAAGGATAGTGTAGCTCAGCTTTTCTCACCTGTCCGACAGATCGGACGGAGGAACAAGATTTAGAAGGAACAGATCCAGCTAATCCACTATATCACATCGATGTGCAAGCCGCCTCGTCGCCAAGACGGACGAGTTCCTCCCTGGTAAATTTCGTATGCGTGAGAATCACTTCTCGTGTACTTCTTATCGAAAATTTTGCCCGGCGAGGACGGCCATTTGGAATAATACTAAATTTTCTGATCGAAACATAAACTAGGTAGATCCCTTTGATCGCTAATTTTCACATCATGAAGATATGTCAACATTTACATGACGACTTGGCCTCTCTTCACCATTTAAACCATACCTACCTCCCTCTATACTGTGGATAAAATTAGGTAAATAAGAATGAAGCTACTAGAAACACTTTTAGTAACTTCCTGGGCTACCATAGCAAAGGCATCTCCTGCGGGGCCGGTAGATAATAAACCAAGTGCCCGATGGATTGATCTACCTCCTGTGAGTTCCGGCGCTCCAGTCCAAGAGCAAGGCACCGCGGCGACTGACACACATATCTATCTTCTCGGCGGCATCCCGTCAAACGCAAATAACGGCTGGCCCGCCGTCCCATCGACTGATAGATTTGAAGCCTACTGATTCCTGGAGAAAAGCTGGAAAAGTCTGACCCCGATACCCAAGGCTTTCACTCATATCAACGCTGCCGCGGTCAATGGCAAGATTTACGTGCTTAGGGGGCTCACGGGTGATGGAGTAGACCTAGTTTGGCGCTCAGCACCTGATTGCTTCGTTTATGACCCCTCCAATGGAACGTGGACGGCCTTACCTCCAACGCCGGATGGACAGGGTCGCGGGGCTTCCGCCGTCGGTGTAGCGGGGAACGCTATTTACCTAGCAGGAGGCCTTGAGCGTCTTGAACTCACTATTAACGGTACACAAGAATCACTTAATATAGTCAGCGCATACGACACCGAAGAAGGGACGTGGACGACACTCCCAAGCCTTCCAGCACCGCTAGATCATGTTGGAGGGGCGATAATAGGTCGCACATTCTACGTAGTTGGCGGTCGCGACCACGGTCAACCCAATGTGCGTAACACAACTTGGACCCTGGACCTCGACGCGCCTTCAACGGGATGGGTGGCCAAGGCGGAAATGCCTACAGCGCGTGGGGGGCTATCGATCGGCGTGATCGGTGATTACATAGCCACATTTGGGGGCGAGGGCAACCCCGTGCCCAACTCAAACGGCGTGTTCAACGAGACTGAAGTCTATGACGTGAAGAGAGATCAATGGCTCAAGTTGCCAGCCATGCCACATCCTAGACATGGAACGGTAGCGGCTTCAGTTCATGATCGCATTTATATTCCGGGTGGAGGTATATCTATCGGCGCAGGCCCTGTCGACACGTTTGATGCTTTTGAGCTTAAATGTTAATATTTACTTCTTTGTGAGAATTGCAATTTCACAAGCGGTTTGTGTCCGAGATCCCGGCCTGCAATTGGGTAGGAGCTTTCGGCTTTATCAATAGAATATTGTCGCCGAAATTAGGGTCTCAGTCGACAGCTAATAGCTATATTTTTGGTGTATAGGTACATGTACTCTTTAAAATCGATAATAGAGACATCTTACACAAGAACACGTTTACCACATGTTTGCCTCATATTTAATATCAGTAAGACAAGGTACAGATATAATCATCGAGGCTTTTGCGACGAACCTCAATTGTGCGAAGGATATTTACCAAGTGTTTTTAGAGGAGTAGTGCTTTAGTATACCTGAGGTAGCCCCTGGCTTTGGATCACTGATAGCTTGATCCGGCCTGGGTTTTGATCAGATCTGCGGGGGTTAGCGGATCCCCTATCCTCGGTCAATGCTGCGTTCATAGTGAGGTGGGCGCTAAAATCTGTCAGATACCTAGGCTTAATTTTCATTATTCCCTTATCGCCTTGCGCAAGATAAGGATTTCTTCAGGTGGTCTGTGTGTAGATGCCCTCAGATCTTAGGATATCACGTGATCTCCTCTGAGACATGAAATGGGTACCTCTGAAGAATTTTCCTGTTGGTCTAGTAAGAAGCTCTTAGATTTTAGATTTTTAATCGATCAATACATTGAATCATCAATAAAACATACAATCCAACAAAATCCTTACGTATGTAGCGTTCCCCTCCCCATCCTAAGAGTAGGTAAGGTACCTTCACTTACCACCCATCCATGTACGTAGTAGTTAACTGAGGATTTAGGTGCTTACAAAGTTCAAGAAAATGATTCATGGCGCAGGGGTATCCAGCTAGGTGGAGTCATTACTAATATATCCAATAAGCATTGTATTAATATTTTTGCACTTTCGCAAGGGGTTGAGTTCTTCGGCTGGAATTAGGTTGAGCGCCGACTATATGGGAATGTAACTGTTGTCTCTCTCCGACTGGTCTGCTTGTAAAGCTTTTAGACGCAGCCTGCTTCAAATTGCGCGAGCCTGCTGCATCCATACTTTTATTAGATTGTGCTCCTGAAAACTTTTTACGTGAACATAGCATGATTACGAGGTAGAGGTTGTTCAATCCGTTCAATCCGTACCCAACGATTCCGTTCACCGACTCTTGTCCTATACTACCCGTGCTACACCAGGCTGCCTGGGTCCTTGTGCAAATATTTATCTCAGCCGCATCGATAGATTGCAGCTCAAACTAACTCCCCATCTAAGTACGGACGAAAACCGCCCCCACATCATCGGACGTTATTACGCTAGGTGCGGCGGTGTTATCCACTAACATCCCGACCCTAGCATTCTATCCCCCTATTGGCTTCATGGGCTATCACCTAGCACCCTTTTGTCAGCACCGATGTATGTCAGCAAATCCGCATACATCCTATCTCAATTCGTCAAGTTGCTCGCAGATATTGTGGAAGCGGGAGGGGTTCTGGGGTTAGAGCAAGAAGCGCTGGCCTGGATTGGCTACTCAACATCGCCGTCCTTTCGTCGCGACATTGGGGCTAGGGCTGCGAGGCTGGGTAGTTTGCATTTTATTGAGGCGACCTACCACGGATATTGATCCCCTAGACTAAGCTGAAGCTCCAGAAATGGAAACCCCCATGGAAGCAAGTTCAGCCCATGGATTCGGCCCCCAATGGACTTTGAACTCACAGAGACTCGTTTTCACATCTGGGATAAAAGATTTCTCCCCGGGCAATATTTCTTAGGTCCCAATTTCCAAATAGAAAAAAAATCCTATTTGATTCCAGTACTATCAAATTGTCATTATACGGACGTTATACGCAGAAAATGACCTGCCTAAGCCCTGACGACCATGGTTGCAATATCAAAGACCACCTGCTTCATTTTTTAGGATGTATCAAGATACAAGACCGAAATCACTTCTTCGAGCCTGACCACCATATATGGGAACAGGAATTGCAGCACCAGAAGCAGCACTTTGGTCTTGACAACGAAAAGGCCAAGGCAATCACTAGACGAAAAAGAGAATCCTGGAAGGATGACTGCTATAGTGAAATACGACGTATTACCTTCCTTCGGAAAACTTTAGTCGCTGATAAAAAGGACAAGCACTTGGTCAAGGAAGTGAATAGCAGTCGGGGGCGTTGGCAAAAGAAGAAAAACAGAACCGTTACTGAATCGCAGGATGACACTGAGATAGTCGAAGAATATGAGCCGGAGAAGGACATCAGTGCACCTATCATACACTTCGAAAAAGGCCGTGGTGCGGACGTACTTATAGATGAAATAGGACCAAACGGCCGTCCTCGAGTGTGGAATAAGTTCCCGAACCAGAAAACAGCTCTAAACTATCTGCTTGATGCGGAGAAAAACTTATTACTTAACGAGAATTTTTCTTCGGACCGCTTAGGATATTTCCATATACCCTCGAACAATATGATCGTAAGCCAGACCCTTGAAATCGCATCATTATATCTTGCCTTCAAACGAATACTAACTTCACTCTAGTGGGCTGAGGTGAGTTCTTTCAGTATGAAGGAGGGACTAACACTAACTTATTGATATTAGCATGCAATTAGCAGGTACTTCGGAGAAGAGAGACCAGACTATCACGCGACACATCGAGAACTGAATCGAAAGAAGAAGACAAAAACCTACATGGTTCTCCGAGATCAATATTGGAAGAGCCAATTGCACGGAGGTCAACAGCACAATCCGCCTCATGCGAGGCATTTGAGACCTATTTGCGAAACGGTCTCATCAGGTCAGTGCTGAGTGACTATCTCATTACATCTAAGCTAACGGTATAGTAGATCCGGATAATGCAGACCACTTCCCACGAAATATGGTCCTGTTCGTAAGTATTCCCATATCGAGAAGATCATGGTTTTCTTAGGCTTATATACCCAATCTTACACATAGATGCCATATCTCCACTGGGATATTTCGAGAAGAAGCGAGCAATTTGCAATGGAAATTGTTGACATAATGGAGGAAGCCAATGGCTCCCACCGACGTGACAGAGAACGAAAGAAGGAGCCATCACGAGAAAGAGGCGATGACTCCGGGGCTTCATCTATGGGAGAAAGGAGTTCAGACGATAAATCATCTAGGCGTAAGTGAAATCCTGCAGATTCTACCGATACTACCTAGATTTTACTCTTACCTAAACAATTTCACAGCGCCAATTCTACATGTCCTTAAACGAAAGTTGGGCCTTCGCACGGAACAGCAAAGCCCAGGACACAACTGCTCTTCCTTCTTTGAGTCCGGGAAGCACCGAAGAACGAAGGCAAGAATATTGACAATGGGAAGTCTACTCAAAGAGTTGAAATTACTCGAGAGTCGACTTCCGGTAGACGGCAATGGTCGAGTTCGAGTTAGAAATCCTCTAGGTCAATACCTTCTTGACGCCGCGAGGCTCTACGAAGGAATGTCAAATTACCGTGACAAGAAACTACTACGCAAATATCTCTGCGCGGACCCTCCCTTACACCCCCGTCGAACCCTTGACCAGGCTTACCATTGGACCCTCAATTCAACTTGGCATCGAGATCGGGACCAGGTCGTATATCGTCATACGACAACCAAACCCGAAGATTTTCATAGATATGACCACCACAAAGGGGAATGGGTGGAACACAAAGAATTCGGAATTGATGGTAAATGTGACGAGTGCAGTTTGAATATCAAGAAGTTATCGCGGGTCGTTATGGTTGATCAACTGTGGATGTGGATCCTTGATGCGAAGACCATCATCACCTGCTTCCCGAAGCGCTATGGAGCCAACAAGCAAGACACATCAGCTATTCACAAATCGATCAGAGTCCACCTTCAAGACAACAGTGGCGATCAAATTCGAACAGTTTTTGATTTGGCCCTTGTTATCATTGACGAATGTTCCAATACCTTTTTCGATAGAACCAAGACAGGGGATCGGCAACCACTAGTCCTTGATGCGTTCTCTAAAGCCATTGGTAACATCGTGAGTGCTGCCTAGATACTCATGAACTCTAGCGAGAGATTGGCTAACGCATAACCATAGATGCAAAAGCAGACTGCTGACTTCGAAAGACTTTGGCGTTGGACAGACGAAGCTAGTGAAATCTACCGGTCGAATTCCAATGGCGACACATCCGGGCTCCATGTCCCACTTCTCGATATCAATCCTGAGGGGCAACTTGAGCGCGAAATAAAGGACATTATAGAAGAACTAGATATCATGATACACATTACGAAGATACACAAGAAGATTCTGACGGCATTCATTTCTAACGCCGAAAACATACTGGACCCCTTCGGAGACTTTGCCAACGACAAGAAACGCCAGATGATAAGCAGGTACCTCTGGGACAAGTCGAAGAATAAACCAAAGGAGCTTATTGAACTCTGGAACGCAACAGACAGAAACGACGATAATGATCCTAAGCTGAAGAAAATGCGCGATGATTACCATTGGTTTAAGCTTAACGCCGATGAGCGGTTGGAGCATGTTGAGGAGAGAATTGAGGAGCTAAAGGATCTGCGCAAGAGTGCCAACAACACCGCCGACGATGTAAGAACCTGGCTCATATAACCCTTTGGAAGAAGTTCCAACTAATATAATTCCTAGGTCAAAGACTTGTTAGGATTAAAACAACAACAAGCCGGAGTGGTTCAAGCATGGCAAGCGGTGAAACAGTCTGAGGAAACCATAAAACAAGGTCGCTCTATCATGATGTTTACGCTCGTCACCATAGTCTTCGTAAGTAAAACCAAGTGTGTGATATCCTACTCAAACTAATCATCTCTAGCTCCCTCTTTCATTCATGTCGAGTATCTTTGGGATGAACAATAGCGCGATAACCAACGATACATCAATTCAATTGGAATTCGTATATATGTGTAAGAAACCTACCTCACCTTCTCTTCATGGCGATCTATCGTTACTAACCTAGGCTAAACTCCAGTTTCCATTTCCGCCGGTGTCATCTTCATCAGCTTATTCCTCGCCTTCGGCAGCTGGATCCGCGCGGGCGTATTCTACATCTTCAAATGGCTCATGACCTCGCTCCTCGTCCGTTCCGGCCTCTACAGTATCTGGCTCGACATCAACTGGCCCAGCAAGCGTCTCCACACCGAAGCGAACGAATACTCCGACCGTCTTAAGAAGAACGCGAAGATCGCGAACTTGGAGCGGAGACGCAAGAGGCGAGAGCGGGATGAGGAGAAGGCAAAACGAAACGATAAAAATAAGAGTAGGAATAGCCTGCTTTGGTTTTTGGAAAACCCCTCGTGCGAAGATGAAAATGGGCAGGCGAATGGACACTCGACATCGGTAATGAACGACCACGGTCCGTCACCCATGTCACAATTGCGGAGGTTTACGAGCGTGGCACGGGGCGAAAGGAAGAACGATATCGAATCAGGGATGTAGTATCAATGGAGAGGCATGCATAGCCTCCATCCTAATCTCATTATCAATTTACCTAACCTAAACTCTCTGCTGCACCTTGAGCAAAAGTGCGATGAGAATGATTTCCTAAAGTTCCCCCATTTCATCAACAAAATTCACTGCCGGGGCCTGGTGGTAGTCGTCCGCGATCAATCGCGCGACGTTTTTGCCCATTAGGGCGCTTGTCTCCATTGTAGATATGAAGCTCTCTATACCGGAAGTATAGTAAAGCCCGTCGCCGAGGATAGGGTCCTGGAACGTAACACGGGGGAGCTTCTGCGGGTAGGGATGGAAGACGGTGGGGTGGTACCAGGAGATAGGGTCTACGATGGTCCACCCCTCGTCGCCATCTATGCTAGCGGAGGAGGATCTCGTGAACGTGTCTGGTATCTGGACACCCAGTAGTCGGGATAGGAATTCGGGCGTCACCTTGTCGGGCGAGAAGATCTTGTACACGTACTCCGTGTTCTGGGTCTTTGGGTTTGTTACCACCTTGACAAGGGTCGCGGAGAAGAACCCCGCGCTACCCACGCCTTCTGGTCCCGACTTTGCTTTGTCGTTCGGGCCTAAGGTGGTGAGTACGGAGATGGGGACTTCGGATGCGGGCTCGAGATTGAAGAATTCCGGGCTGAATCGGAAAGGAGATGCGAAGAGCGTCACATGTAGCGTGACGTACGGGATCGAGTCCACAGGATGAGGAATGACGTTGTCATCATTGCTGATGCCGCTGAATTGGTATGGCGTTGCTATGACGACGGTATCAAATGCCACAGGATGGGTCTCTGCTTCGGCGTCGGCGGAATCGGTTGCGAGAGTCTCGATCCTGTATTTAGTTGCATCAGAGCTGGCGTCGCTTTTTTCCTTGGAAATTGAGGCAACAGTTGAGTTCAGCGAAACGTAAGCCCGGGACTTTTCGACCATGTGGGAGAATATTTGCCAATTGCCACCAGCCACGGCCATTGATCCCTCGGGGGCCATCGCGACCTAAATTTCGACGTCAGTATTGATTCAATAGAGATATCATTGATAGAATGACTTACCATGGTGCCCAAGCCGTGGATGTAGGCTAGGTTGGAAGCATAGTTGACTCGGGTGCTGGCCTGAACAATGTCATGGGCAAAAGGACCATTGAGCTTATTTGCCTCTAGGAATTGTTCTCCCGTAGATCCCGTTGTTCCAACAAGACCGAGTTCGTAGGCTCTGGTAGATAGAGATCTGAACGGGAAGTAGGGTTCCTCGTAAAGCTTCAGAAAGGTGGCGACGGTCTCTTGGACAAGGCGATGGGTATAGTAGGGGGCAGAGCCGTACTTCCACAATAACTTGGCTATGTTCCACCATCCCCAGGACTTGGAGTCTTGCGTGTAAACAAAGCTCGTACCGTCCCATATACCAAGAAGTCCATCCTCGTCGGCACCAGGGTCCTTGAGAGGTAGGTTGAATTCCTTGCTAGCGCCATAAAGAATGTGGTTGACTTCAACGAAAATGGAGGCGCCTAGCTCAACTGGATTAAGAGGATCATCATAGACATCTACTGTGAGAGTGCGACCGCCGATGTGACTAGTCTTCTCAAATATGGTGATGTTGACATTGATGCCTCCTTCTTCAGCATATTTACGTAGATGGTAAGCTGTTGACGAACCAGCGGCGCCAGCACCTGTTCATTTGGTTAGCATCCTGAATTGTACTCTGGATAATTACTGTTTCAAAAAAAAGAAAATCAAGACTTGTCTGTTGGTTTAACACGACAGTGATAGAGATATATAACATTTCCTGACGCCGTGTAGGGATGCCAAAAACACTGCAGGGGGTGGGGTGTCAACTTACCAATGATTGCAACTTGTTTTACATCATCATTTGCGACACCATCGGCTCCGGCGATAGCCGTGAATGATAGAAGCAAATATGCCAAACGTGACAAAGTGAAAAACTGCATGATGGCGAATTTACAGATTTATATGGTCGGCATATTTACGATGATGAACAAGACAGAAGCGGATGATGAGGATGTGATCGTGGATGTGACGGAAATGAGGTTAAGAGGTTAACGTTGGAGCACAAGCCACATTCATATAACAGCAATACTGCTCTTTTTTAAATGCATATCATCTTATATATACCCAAATTCCTTATTTATGCATAAAGTGCTTTTATTAGTGGTATGTAATTCTTAAATCTTTCAAACTCCACCCCTTTTTTTCTATCACGACTTCCTTCTTCTATTTGGACGGTAACCTTGGAAGTTACGAATCGCATCCCTAGCCTTGAATCTACTTGCCAGAAGTATTTTGTATTCTCTTACGTTTAATACAGCCCTGGAGGCCTTTGTTGCTTGATGAAATTCCTGACGATGCATGTCTGTGGATACCTACCTACCTAGTACTAAATGTTGCTGGGGGTTTCGTCGTTTTGGCGGAAGGTGCAGGTGCAGGTGCGTTCTAGTTGGCAGCGACGCTCATCGTTCCTATCCCCAGTTACATAATGATACGTGACGACCTCGAAAAAATTTGGAAGTTGCGCTCTACCATTTATTAGGCAGCCAAACTTTGGTGACTAGTCAATTTTCACATTACTGGGTATCGATTTCCAAAAAAGACTTTTCACTTTTTTCATTCACCACATGTGCAACATCTCGTCTTGTCAGATCTTACCAGACACTTCTCTCTTACTTGCAACAACAATCTTGAACCTTGAACCTTGGATTGGATCATTGGAACCTTGAAGCCTTGTTCTTTACCTGCATTCTCTATAAACGTGGATGCGAACGTGGATGCGATGAATCCCAACGCCCCTAGTTTCGTACCCAATGGGAACGATAGCTGGATGCTTCCATTATTAACGCCACGCAATCCTGACAAGCCATCAATGGCCTCCAACGACCCGCGATCTCGCATACCCTGTCGTTACTTTGCCCGTGGAAGATGCTTGAATGGAGATTCTTGCCTTTTCATGCACGAGGATAGTAATGATAATTCCAACCTCTGGTCTTCAATGAAAACTCTATCCACTGTATGTTCACCATCTCATGATAATCCTGTCACTAACAACTACGATAGGTTCAAGAACCTTTTCCCTTAGAGAAGATCACGCGCACCATTGGCGGCGGTGTAATTCAATTTGAGGCTGGTGCCGCTGTCACCAAAGTGTCCTTACCGTCCGATTTCTCTACTGTGAGAATCACCGAGCTCCCTGCTCACAGCACAAAGGAGTCTGTAGAAAAGCTCCTTCGTTCCGAGGGCCTCGTCGCGACGACTAACATCCAAATTTGGATGACGAATCAAGGAACCCTTTCCAGTGCTCTCGTAAAAGTCGAGGATCCTGATTTTGCAAAATCAATTCTCCAAAAGTTTGGCCCTTTTCGTTCTCCAACTAGAATATTCCTCCGACCGTTCGCTACTCAGATCGAAACCTCCGTATTATCGGACTCGAATGTTCTCCAGATTGACTGCAAGAAGCTGCACGTCTCATGGCCTAAGCCTACTAAAAATGTTTGGCTTTACTACGACACCGGGCCGGACCCTGCTCATCGCGTGAAAGAGAAGGTGGAGAGCGGGAGATATAAAATTCTCAACCGAAGAGTTCAGTGTGGAGAAGTAACCTGGGTAGACAATTCGTTTCCAGGATGGGCAAAGACTGAGTCTCCACTGCCGAAACGGACAGACACTCCGCTGGAGGGGTGGGGCATAAACTTGACCCAAGTTCCAATAGATGCAACAACTCTCGATGTCGATCAATCGATCCGGTATCACCCAGATAAACCGGATATAATCGCTCTCGGATACCCTTCATACCCTGTATACAACGGCGGTGAGGGATCCTCGGAGGAACTCCGATTAAGATTCGCTCCGACGTCTCCCATTGAATCATGGGAGCTTGTTCCCAATTCTAAATATACGGACAAATATACGGCGATCGTGAGATTCCAGAACGAGGATGATGCCAGAGAGGCCGTACGAGTACGGCATTTGACGGATGTGCCTTTTGATAAGCCTTCAAAGCTCACTGTAAAATTAGTCTACACGGCAAAATTCAAGGTCGCCGAGAATATTTACAGGGCTGTTCAAACCCAGCTCAACGAGAGCTTGCCGAGTTGGAAGGCTTCTAATCTGCGCTTCAGAGCCTTGGAAAATTCGGACCCACCTAGATGGTATCGAGTGTTGAAGATCGAAGGGTGGACAGCAAACGAAGTCGCGGAAGCAATGAACACCATTGCCAATATCACATCAGGAATGGTGGCTCGTGAAGGATCCTCCATGCTTTGGCATCCAGAGTTCTGCAGAAATGGTCCCCTCTCTAAGCGACTAGAGCTTCTAGGATCAAAGAATGATGTAGTTATTGTCCGAGACAAGGCCAAGTCACAGATTCGACTTTATGGGCCACAGACAGGATGCAAGAAGGTTCAGGCAGATGTGGTTAAGCTGTTGAAGGATATGAAAACTCAACACTTCTACATAAACCTTGATGTCACCGAATTAGATTGGGTCCTTCGAGGAGGTTGGGAGGCAATTGAGGACGAAATTGGGCCAGAGAAGGTTAACCTCGAAATAACAACTGACCCTGAGCGTCTAACCATGTTTGGCACCGCCGAAGACTACTATGCAGCCTGTCGCGTTATAGGACACAAAGAAGTGATTCAAACTGAGATGAATGGCCCAATTCAAAACCCGCAGAATTGCTGTGTTTGCTGGACCGAAACAGAGAATCCAATCCAGACTCGGTGCAGCCACATCTATTGCGTGAACTGCTTTGAGAACCTATGCACATCCTCGGTTACGAAGGAGACGCTCACCAAAGTATGCTGCGTCGGTGAGTCAGCAACTTGTGCAAAGATACTAAGCCTAGCAGAACTACAAGAGAATCTTCCCTCAAATGCATATGAAGAGCTCCTTGAGAAATCTCTCACTGCGTACATTCGACACCATCCAGAGTCTTTCAGAAACTGCCCATCTGTAGACTGCGGATATTTGTATCGCGTAAGTACGACTCGTAAAATGCAAACATGCCCTCACTGTCTTGTGCCGGTCTGTACCGCATGCCACTGTCAACACGGAAAGATGACGTGTGCGGATTACGAGGATCTAAGTACTGGAAGGCTTGCTGCCTTCGAAAAACTCAAGAAAGAAATCGGCATCAAAGACTGCCCGAGGTGCAAGACTCCACTGGAAAAGACCGATGGCTGCAATCATATGAATTGCATATGCGGCGTCCATATTTGTTGGGTCTGTTTGAAGGTATTCGATGATTCAACTAGTTGCTACTTACACATGAGAGACGACCACAACGGGATCGGGTTAGGAAATTATTGACAGGCGCTTGATTGAAAGACTGAGGTTTGCATACAACATCCCCTTCCATATCCCATTCCATAGCACGAAAGGATACTGAATCAATGGATGCTTGATATTGACATGGGTAAGAATTATAATAAAATTCAAACTCCTAACCCTTACCCTCGAGCCCTATCCCTCAATCTCACCTGAACCTAACCACTATCCGAACCCTCACCCCGAGAACATAGAGGCCATAACTAGGTGTTGATGGAAACTCGAAAGATTAATGATAGGTCCGGTAACGAAGAATTACACAGGTAAGTACTCCATTACTAGGTAATTGCAATCTATTTACAAAGGGATATAACTTGAACGGTAGAAATGTAAGAAAACCCACCTCCCCTCCCCATTATTTTGCCATCCAAGCAACAACCCCTTCAATCACGCACTCTCCTAGCCATTTCACTGCTTAGATATCCTTGTTATGATTGCAGATGTACGCGCCCTTGCTTGGGTTGCTAAGAGTAGGGGGGTTGGTATCTGCCTGGCCCCAGACCCAGTTGGCTATGACATTATCAGCACACACTGTTTACTTATAAACTGACCGCGACAGGCAAACTTACGGTTAATAAGAGATCCGGGCTGGACCAGGCTGTCCCAGGGCCAGACGAACCAATCGTTGGAGCGGAACTCGGCTTGCTTGTCGGCGGGGTCCGCGGTGTCGATCGAGGTCTTGCGCGTGTTGAAGATGGCGTGGTAGAAGGCGCCAACAAAGACTTTCGCGTAGTCCCTGTTCTGCGCGCCGTTGCTGGATTGGTCGGATTTGCTAGGGACGATGTTAGGAAGGGAGATTGATGTAGAAGGGGTCCGAGCTACATACCCGTTAAAGGTATTCTGGATGTCCTTCCACTCCTTCACATCGTACCCGCCGTGCTGGCCGAACATCAGGTGAGTGCGCTCCCAGTTGTTATTGCTGTCGCCCTTCCAGACCACAGTCACACCCTCCCAATCGCTCTTATGCCCGGAGTCATGCTTGAAGTAGATGCTGTAGGTCACGCGGAACTCGTGGTCTTTGCACTGGTTGATCGTGTAGTAGACCGGGAACGGGTTTCCCTGGAGCGGGCCTCCCTTCTTGGGGCTGAGCCACTCGCCCGGGTCTGCACAGCCCCTGTTCAGGTTCCTCCAGTCCCCGTTATCCGGGTCGTTGCCGTTGGCTTGTTGGCCGTTTATCTGCGCTGACTCGGGGTAACACGGCTTGTACCCGTGGGGGCGGCCAAAGTGGAACATTGGAACGGCGGCCATTGCGGCTTTGTGGCCCTTTCCGAATCCATCGTCTACGATTGATTAGTTTTCTTGGATAGAAGATGAGGGATGAGGGGTGGGGGTCCTACCGTCGTGGAACCAGTTTCCCGGGATCTTGGTGGTTGCGAGGGCTGACCCGATGAGGGTGGTAGCACCGAAGATGGAAGAAAACTTCATTTTGAAGCACAGAACGATTCTAACCTACGAAACTACTAGGTCAAGAGAGTGCGAGGAGGTGGATGCTTGAAAGTAGCAGCGATGATGATCTGAAAAAGGCTCGAAGATCAGGCCGGCGACGGCCTTCTTATACTGAACATATTGCTAGGGCGAATCAACCTCTTTTTGACGGATACAAGTTCGCCGTCTCTGTGAGTTTCCCAATTCGATTGATGAAGTCTAATTTCTAGCATCGTGGACATTGCTGAGCTCAGCTTCAGCTTCCCTAGTCGGATGCCAAGCTTCAGCTTTCTGGTTCAGCGAATCAAGCCGAGTACCCACGCTCCGCTATTTTGGATGCTACGGGGATAGCCTCTAATTCCTATTAGCTCCTCTTGTACGATCTCTTGGCCTACCATGGGATAAATGCTTGAATACACCTACCGATTGATGAGCTTAGCTAAGGTAGTATAGCAGGGACGATATTATGTAAGAGTTCTAGACCAGATGCGGCGGTAACTACCATTTCAGAACCACAATGATGGATACTGTTCCGATTATTCATCTATAAATATCGTATCGCCAAGGCGCCACGGAATGCCCGTTCAATTTTGATTGGGAATAGCCACCCGAACTCAAGTTAGCTTTCAATATTTACCACTTGCTGATGCATCAGCAACTACGATAGAAAGGCAGATTATATTTAAATTTGAGATGACACAGTAATGTAGGTTGTGCAACGAAATGTAACAAGTCAGTTCTACTACTGCTAGATCCATTCATATTCTTCCCATCAGACATGTCTCTTAACCTTGCTTATAAAAATATGTGTGACTGCTCAAATTCAGATCGTACAATGATACGGCTAGACTCCACACCTCCAGCAGGCGCAGATCCTTCGGCAGTAGCAACACTGGTGAGGCGTATCTCGTCGTCGATTTGCAGGTGCCTGTTGAAGACATCCGTAGCACTCTGGGGCTTCCGTGAATTGCTTTCAATGTCCCAGGAGCCATTATAGCTGCTTGAGTGATTCGTTCCGTTTGTACGGCTGAAAATAGTAGCATTGCAGCGATCACGGATCTTGAGAAAAAGAGGCCTTAAAACTGGGAGTGATGCAGAAACAAGACCGAAAGATGACTCGATAGAGGACCACGCGCTGACATCTCCAGCAACCCAGGTTCTATCGATTGTCTTCCGATAATCTGCTAGAAATTTGATACGAACAAATGCTGCCACACAGACCCTGTAAATATCAGCGTGCGATCGTTTAACTCTAAAGACTCAAGATCAACTTACACACACCCAAGTAACATGATACCACAGACTGCTGCTTTCTTCTTGGCCGATATGTTGAGTTTTAGGATTTGGGGAATCGGCGTTATAAGCAGCGCGACGTCAATGCTCGCGTTGGTGATGCCTGATATGAGTAGGAAAAGCGCATCATCATTACAAGTACCCTGCGTATCAAAGTAATATCTATCCCAGAAGTAGGACAAAGGTCGACATATCGTAGCCATACATACGATGATCGCCAATGTTTGGCCGATTGTGATGAAGGTCATGACGTGGAGCCAGTGGCTAAACCACGACCTGTGGACGATAAAGAGTCGACGGTATAAGAAGATAATCGAGAACTTGGTCACGGAGACAGATAGGCCCCATATGAAGGCGTACGCGTATGCAAGCTGGTAATAATAAATGCTGTCCCATTAGTGTCTATTAACTTAAATATGCAATAGTTCAATGAAGACAGCGCACCTTGAGGCCTGCACGTAGACCTTCTTGGGTCATGCTCCAGACATGTGTCCCAGCGCCAGATATCCCAGCTACCCACTTGCGATTAGCCTGGTGTCAGGTATGTTCATGTTCAAATACCTTACATAGGATGCTGGCAACCACCGTACCGAAAGTGAGAGGCTGTAGGTGTATTTATAGTTAGCATATGTTTGCATTGGTATTAGGGAGGCTACTTAGTAGATAGAAGATATATATAAGGTACCAAACAAAAAAACACAATATAGTCATCAGCTTGAAAAGCAGCCCCACTGATTTTTCTAGCCATCCACCGTCCTGCTACGGATAGAGCCGCGACTGCTAGTGAAACAGTGGTGATTATATAATTCCTAACTTGACTGCTCTCATGAATATCTATCCCAGGAGGGGGAGGGCCAAAGAGTGTCAGGATAAAAGGGTCCATTTCGTAGGTTATTTTCTAAGTAATATTAATAATATAATAAAACGGGTATATTAATTTAATTTAATATAAAAATTATAATTATAATAATTATATATTTTTTATTTTATATTTATATACCGTTAATTATAAATAATCATTTATAATAATAAATTTAATTTATTACCGCGTTATATAATATAGTTTTATATTTTTAATATATTTTTTAAAAAATTTTATTATTAATTTATATTTTAAATTTTTTAAAAAATATAATAAATTTTATATTAAATATTAAAAAAAAATTAATTAAAAAATAAAATTTATATTTTTATTTTTATAATATATATTATAATAAAATTAAAATTACTTAAGGCTACTTTTGTGGCATAAAATCTTTGAGTTTATAGGATTGGTTAAAAATTCCTTATCGATAAGCTAGCGTGGCGCTAAAACGTTGTTCAGTTAATGATTGAATGCATCCTCCTATACCCTTACTTTTTAATCGGCTTTCAACAGCTCGCGAACGCCTCCGTCGGCTGGCTTCGGGTGGCGTCAGCCACCCGAAGCCAGCCTCCTCCAACGCCCACTCACCGTTACGTAATCTTAATACAACCAATCAAAACGTTATACAGTCCTTTGTTCTTATATAGCTGTTCTTATACAGTTGTATGTTTCCTTTTATAGCTGTATATCTTTTTATATAGCTGTATACCCACCTGTATAACTGTACACCCGCTTATACAACTATACACCTACTTATACAACTGTATGTTCCTTTTTTATAGCTATATACCTACTTATATAGCTATACACCTACTTATATAACTATACATCTACTTATACAGCTGTACACCTACTTATACAGCTGTACACCTACTTATACAGCTATACGTCCCTTTGATAGCTGTATGTTCTTGGCAGGTAATCCGTGCCTGACATCCCTGCAATTTGTAAAAGTTTATTTTCGAGCTTTTCGACTTTTTCGACTCTTGTAAATTACAAGGATCTTAGGCATAGACTACCTCCTTTACAAACGCTAAGACTATTACATCTATTTTTATTGGCTTAATATTAAAAATCCCTGTATGCTACACCCAATCAGCACCTTTTTTCCTTGCTTTAAAGTGGGACTGTCCTTTAAAAAAAATGGGGATAAGGTTTTTTAAACCAGGTATAACAGGTTTAAAAACTAAAAATATTAGACTTTTATGATAAGAAATTTTTAATAAAAAATTTATTAGATTTTATGGTTAACATAACATTTTTTCGTAAACTTAAAGTATAACGTTTATAATTTAAATTTAATTAAATAAAATAACTATAATATATTTAATTAAAATTATTTTAATAATAAATAAATATTTAAAATATAAATATTAAAAAAAAATAAATAAATAATAAAAAATTATATTAAATATTTAATATATAATTAAATAAATTAAAAATTAATATTTATATTTTTTAAATTAATTATAATAATTAATATAATTTTTAAAAATTTTTTTATATATAAAATTTTTTTTTATATTTTTTTTTTTTAAAATAAAATTATTTTTAATAAAATAATTTATATATATATTATACGTTTTTAATTAATTAAAAAAGTTATTAATAACTGTTTTTTTATTTTAATTAATAATTAAATATATTATTATTATTTAAAATTAAAATATAAATACATTTAATTATTAATTTAAAAATAATTTAACATGGTATTAATTAATCGATAAAAAATTAAATAAATTAAAAAACTATATTAGTTTAACATTTTTATATAACCATTTAATTTAAATATTATTATATAATTATATTTTTAAACTTTAATAACTTTTTAAATAAAAATTATAAAAATCCACGATTTTTAATTTTTTTTTATTTAAATTTTTCTTTAATTTTTAAAAATTAAACTTAAAAATTTTAATTTTTAAGTTCATTTTTAATAAATTTATTATATAATTATTATTTTAAAATTAAATAACTTAATAATTTTTTAATTTAAAAATTAAAAAAAAACATTTTTATAAATTTTAAATTTCGTTTTAATTTATTTATAAAATAATGTTTTATAATATATATATAAAAATTATTAAATTTAATAATAATAATAATTATTTTTTTAAAAACTTTATAAATTTCGAAAATATTAATTTTTTTTTATTAAAATTATATAATATAATAACTTTTAAAATTTAAATAAAATATTGTTATAAATAATAATAAAAAAATTATAATTAATATTATATATAATGTTTAAAAATATAATAATATTATTAATATATATTATAATAATATTTATAATTATAAATATATAAAGTTTTTATATTTATATAAAAATATATATCTTTAAATTTATAAATCCGAGGTTTATTTAAAAATTAAAAACTGGAATTTTAAAAGTTTATATCTTTAATTTTATATTTTTATTTAATATTTTTTTTTCTCGGTTAATCTTAGTTTATAAATGTTTTTATTAACTTATTTTAAATGGTTGGCGCTATCTTTATAAACCGCTTTCGACGTTTATTTACTTTTATATAATTTTCATTTAATTAATTAAAACGTTATATTACTTTTTCCGGTTCTTATCTCTTTTATTTATTTTAATCTAATATAATTTATTTCTTTTTTTTTTATTTATTAATTATAAAACTTTATTTTTTATGTTTTAACTGTTATATATAATTAATTTATATAATTTAATTTTATATATGTGAATTAATATTTTATACGTTATAATTTTATACGTTATAACTTTAAATAATTTAACGTTATATATTTAAATAATAAAATAATTAAAATATTTTTTCGATTACATTTTTTTAAATAAATATGTTTTAATTAAATTTTTATATTTTAATTTACGTTTAATTTCGATATAATTTAAATTATTTAATTATATATTTTAAATATTTTAAAATTTTATTTTTATTTTCGTAAAATATATAATTTTAAAAGTTATATAATTAATTAAAATGGTTAACTATTTTAATAAAATAATTTAATTTTTATTCCGAAAATAAAATTAATAAATATTTTAATATATATAACGATTTATATAACGAAATATATACCGATTAAGGCGTTTAAACCATTAAAAAAACGTTAATTTATTAATAATAATATATTAATTAATTAACTTATTAATTAAAATATTATTATAAATATTTTTTTATAAATTTAAAATATAATTAATATAATAATAATAAAATTAAAGGTTTTAAATAATAAATATATAAAAATAAAAATTATATTTTAAATTTTTATTTATAAAAAAAATTTAATAATTATAAAAATAATTTCGAAAATAATTTTTATAAATAAAAATTAAAATTATAATATAAAAATTATAATAAAAACCGTAACAATAAATAATATAAATAATTTAAACATTAAATAAAATAAAAATAATATTAAAATAAAAAATATTATTATAAAAATATTATTAATTTTAAAGTTAATAAAAATAAACATAAATAAAAAAAAATTAAATTAATAATTAATAAATATATATTGTTTAAAAAATTTAAAAAAAACAAATAAATTAATAATATTAATGTTTGTTTTTTTATATTATATAATATTTATAATAAAATAAATAAAAAAATATATTATAAATATAATATAATTTTTTTTAAATAAATTAATTATTTTTATTATATATATATTAATAAATATATTTTATTTAAAATAAATAATTTAATATTTTCAATAAAAAAAATATATTATTTAATTAAAAAATATGTAATTTTTAAGTTATTAAATAACTTTTAAAATTTTATAAAAAATATAATAAACTTTATATTAGATAAAAAAAATTTAAATTTTTTAAAAATCTCATTAAATTATAATAATAAATTTATATTAATAA
>MU386669.1:0-28115 GCA_022496965.1 Annulohypoxylon nitens | reverse complement strand
TTAATTAAATATTATAATAAAAGTTATTTATTATTATTATATTTTTAAGAAATAAAGTTTAAATGGTATAATTTAATCAATAAAAATATAATATTATTAAAAAAATTAATTAATTTTATTATATTATATAATAATAAAAAATTTAATAATTTATAAATAGTTTAAATGAAGAAAATTTTGTAATAAAATATTTTTACTTATTAATTATTTTTAAAAATTTAAACATATTTTATTTAAAATTAATTTACTCAATAAATAATTTATTATTTTAATATATATAATAGTTATTTATTAAATAATAAAACTTTTTTTAAAATAATTTTTATTTATATTTTAATTATAAAAAAACCAAATAATAATATTATATTATTATATAAATAATTTAAAAAATTTATATTAAATTTTATTTTTATTATAATTTATACTTTTTTTAAGCCATTTTATTTTATTATTAAAGGTTAGTTTTTTTTTTCTTAAATATATTATTTATTTTTTTATTATAAGTGGATTAAATTTTAAAATTAATTGTGAAATATATTTTATAACTTTTATAAAAGGCTTAAAAAATAAATTTAATAATTTAAAAAAAATAAAAAATGTAATAACTTTAAAAAATATTATTATAATAAAAAAAAAACCGGTTAATATAAATATTGTTAGTTTTAATGCGAATTTAAAGTATAATCTTAATAAAAAAACTAATAAATTTTAAAATATTTTTTTATCGAAATGTTTTTAAGGTTTAAATTTTTTAATTAAGTTTATTTATACTTGTTTTAAATTATATTTTTTATTAAGTAAAAAAGTTTTTAATAATATTTTAAATATTTTAAAGTTATTAAAAAGATAAAATATAAAATATAAATTATATATATAATTATTAAGTTTAACTTGTAATTTTATAATTTATTTTTTAAAGATTAAAGTATTTAAATATATTTAAACTATTATTTAAAAAATCTTAAAGTTATTAAAATATATTACCATTAAAAATATATAAGGAAATATAATTATATTTATTTATATTAATTAATTTAAAATCGAAAAATAATTTTAAATAATAAAATAATTTTTTAATAATATTTTAAAAATTCATAAATAACTTAAACTTCTTAAAAATTAAATTATTAAAACATTAATATTTTAAGTTAATATATATATCTGAAAAACTAATTTTATTTAAATTAATAATATTATATATATAATTGGATATATTATAATAATAAAAATATTATATAATTATTTATAAATATTTAATATATTAAATTTTAAATTATTCTTTTCTTATATAATTTTTTATATTTATAAGATATAATTGTTAAATGAGGAAAAAAGTTAAAAATTATAATTTATTTTAAAAATAACAATTTATATTTTAATTTCCTGTTTTTTGATTTTAATTTTAAATATAAAACTTTATGTAAATAATTTAACTTAAAAAATATTTATTATTTTTTTTATTATAATCGAGTTATGTTTTTTATTATATATTTAAAAATAATAATATAATTAATTATTATTTTAAAATTATATTTTATTTTTATTAGTTTAAATAATAATAATAATTATTTTAAATTTAAATTATATTAAATTTAATTTTATTAATAATTTAAATTAATTATATAATATTTATTTATATATATAAAATAATATAAATAATATAAACATAAATAAATATTTAATTTTAATTTAAAATTAATATTAATATATTTATCGATGTAAAAGTTTTAATTTTTAATTTTAAATTATAAATCCTAAGTTATTTTAATTTAATAAATAATTATTTTATTTCTTAATTATATTTTTATATTTAAGCTTTTTTTTTTTAATTTATAATATAATAATATTTTTTTAAATTTTAAACTTTTTTTATAATTAAATAATATATTGTTAATTATTAAAAATATATATATAATAAGTTATTTTTAACATTTAATTTTATTATGGTATTAATAATTTTATGTTTTAAAGTTAATAAAATATATGGTTTTTTAATTATATTTAACTTATATTTTAATAATTAATTAACGAAGTTGTTTATTTTCTTTTTATAAAAATTATATTAATTATTTAATTACGTTAAAAATTTATAAATTTATTATTATATATTATTAAGGTAAAGATAAAAAGAAAATATTTTTTACATTATTTTTATAATTAATTAATAATAATAATAAAATTTTATAAAATATATTTATTATAAATAATTATATATAAAAATTATTAAAGTTAATAATTTATTATTTTAAATATAATATAATTATAAATAAAAGATTTAATAAATAAACTTATATAATATATAAAATAAAAAACTTATTTATTACGATTTTTTTTTATATATTAAATTTATATGTTTAATTATTTAACGTTTAATAAATTAAAAAATTATAAAATTAAAAATAAATTTATTTTTTATTTATTATATTTAATTAATTTTTAAAATTAATTTAATAAATATTTAATATTTATTTAATTTTTTTTTAATAATTTGTAAATTTTTTAAATTTTAAAAAAATATTAAATAATTTAATTTATTTTTAATAATTTTAAAAATAATATATTTATTATAAAAAATATCTTTAAAAACTATTTTATATAATAATAATAAAAAAAGTTGTTAATATTTAATGTTTATTTTTAAATATATTAATGAGTAAAAAATTTTTTAAAATTATTTACTAATAAAAGTAAAAGGTTTAAAATTTTTATATTTTAAAATGTATGTTTTTTTTTATTTATTTGTTAATATAATTAATATATTAAAAAATAATTTATAAAATATCATAATTTTTATTTATTAAAAAATTTTAATAAAATAAAAATAAATATAAATTATTTAAAATATTATAATATTATTAACCATAATTATTTAAAAAATATAAAATTTATATTTATTATGTTATAATATGGTTATTATTATTATTTTTATTATTTTTAAATTATATTTTTTTGTTTATTATTATTTATTATATATTCATAATATAATAACTTTTTTTTTTTATTTTCGATATAATAATAAATTTTATTATATTATAATCGATATCAATATATATATATATTTTAAATTATTATAAGAAAATATAAAATAAAATAACTTTTTTTTTTAAAATAAAAAAAAATTATATTTATATAATATATATTAAAATTATTAATTTTAAAAATATTAATATTTATTTAATAATAATAAATTATAAACATTATTTTTATATAATATATTTAATCATTTATTTTATTTAATTAAAATAGAAAAATATTTCGTTAATTTTAAAATGTTTAAAATGTTTAATTTATCGGATTAATATATTTAAAGTATAAATTATTTTAAATTAATAATATTTTATAATTTAATAAAAAATGTATTAATTATTAATGTGTTATAATTAAAAAAACTTAAAAAAAAATTAATTTAATAAATATATATTAATGATAATATTAAATTTAAAAAATTTTTAAATATAATAAATTATTATTTTTATAATATATATTTTTAACTTTAATTTAATTATATTTTTATTTATATAATTAATATTATATATATATAAAAAAAATAAAAAAAAAATTATATTTTTATTAATAATATTAATAATAAATTATTAAATTATATAATTATAAATATTTATAAAAAAATTTATTTTTTAAATAATGTTAATATAACATTAAATGATAATATATAAACAAAGAATTTTTATTAATTAATTATATATATATTTTTTAATATTAAAAAAAAACAATTAATTATATAATATATTTACATTATTAACATTAAAACATTAATTAATAATTATTTTAAAAATTTAATTATAATTATAAAATAATTTACTTGGTTTATCTATTTTAACCTTATTTATTTAATATTTAACCTTAAATTATCCCTTTTATATATTATAATTCCTTTTAATAAATATACAATCCATTAAATAAATAATTACTACTTGGAAATTATATGTCAAAAACAAATCTCCACAAGAAAAACTTTCTTCATCTGTCGACGAAATGAAATATCTTCGTTACATGTGCTCATACGACTTAGGCGCGGGTGCTCTCCGTCACCGCGTTCTTGGTCTTGATACTAATGTACTAATGTCCCCGAAGCGCGAGTCTTGTTGCTGGTCCATACAATATCGAGGGTTGGGATACAATTAGCGAGTTCCAGAGCATGCTTCTTACACAGCGAGACGTTTGTATTTCATGGATCTTGTGAATGACAAGACTGACGGCCAGTGGAAGAACAATAAGTAGAAGATTTCAATTTGGTGACAGCTAATAAAACCCATAGCCGGAACATGGAATGAGATAAGTACCTCATAGGTATTAAATACAACACATCTGCTATTGAAGCCAAATTCGAATGTTACCCCTTCGTGCGCAGATTCTCGGTCACTCCCCTGACCTAAATTACCCCTCCTACATGGTATATCTGAAAATGATAAATATTTTGGAAACATTCGCACTCATTGCCGCTGGTTGAAGAGTGAGCTTCCAATCTGCGACGGTGGCTGCTTGTTTCTCCGCCGACGCGACTTGGTATGACCCTACGGAGGTCCCGGCTGTCATACTAATCTTGCTTGAAGCAGCCAATTCAATATCTTTCTCCATATCGATCATCGACTCGGACGCAAACAGAACAGAGATAGTCTCAGCCTTGACCGCTCTGCCCTTTGTGAAGAACGGCAGGCGATCCTGCAGGGCGGAGAGAGGCATTGTGGAGGGTTTCGACTTGTCTGCTGAAATGAGGTCATCCCACTCATCAGGAGAGTCATTTTTGAGATCTAGGATGGCGAACATGCCCTCTGTGCTTGATAGATTAGAGGCTGTCTTTTGGAACGCGAGGGCGGCATCGGATGCTGCTTTGCGGAAGCTAGCACCACCTTGGAGCGCCGTGTACTTGACGTGCAAGACAACATCGCTGATGGTGTTGTAGTCGAACTGCTTCACGGCGGTAGGTAGTTCGAGTCGCCACCTACTCACCGCGCCAGCACCTTCGAAGGGAATGTATCGCTCGTCGTTGAAGTCGAGGTTGAAGACACCGTTATCCTCCTGGCCATCACTGACGGCGATGGACGAGATTGGTATCTGGTCTGTCCGAAATCTATCATCCGAGGTCTTCTGGGGATAGTCTGAAGAATTCTTGGCGTCTGCCTTGACACGGTAACAGTGTTCAAGGAGCGTCAGAGTAGCGTTGACACCCGTGTAAGGCCCGACAGTACACGGTACAGTCATGCTTACGGACTTGATGCGACGGCAATAGTGGCCTGGAAAGTCGAAGTCGAAGAGGACCTCGGGGAGATCAAACTCTGCCGTACCCGTTTCACGAAGCGTCAATAGAGCCCATGGTCGGAGCTGGCGCAGCGACACGTTTTTGACGACTTCGAAATCGTGCATGCTTTTCTCCATGTAAGCTGCCTCGAGGCGCTTGAGAGAGAGGAAGAGGGTTTCGCCGGAGAACATGCCGTCTCTACCACCATCCCAGGTCGTTGGGCCGATAATATTAACCGACTGATCACCCTTTTCAAACCTAAATGCCGCCTGAGCCTTTTGCGCGAGGTCGTCGGCGAGGAGATATGTCTGATAGTACAAGTTCTGAACGACGCCGTCCATCCAGGCGTAGAGCTGCTCGCTACTGTACTTTTTCTTGAACCATTCTTCCGCGTCCTTCGCATAGGCAGCCTGCTGCTGCTGGATCTGGATGTCGCGCTCGCACATCTCAACCTGGATTCGGCATGTCGCTATTTGCTTGTCTGTCTCCTTGATATCGCGACCGGCCGCGTTAGCCTCATTTCGTCGCTCTTGAAGCTGTTTGACCAAGGCACCCGTTCGTGATGCCTTCGCACCTTCGTCAGTGAAGGCTTGTCCTTGAAAGCGCAGTACATTGGCTACGATAAGCATAGATTCAGATATGTTCTCGGTGATAGAACCGAAGGAGACACCGACGCCCAAAGGCTCGGCCTCCTCTTCGACATCTGGTATAAGCTTGATGACACTCGCGGAAAGGTCCAATGCGGTAGCCTTTTGGTTCAGCACCGCGGCAGCTTCGGACTTTTCCATCTCGAGCTTCTCGTAGGATGTCATACGCAAATCGTCCGTCGTAGGCTTCTCGATCGACTGCTCTATGTCTTCCCACTCCTGGTTCTCATCTGGGGCGGTCTTATCGTCCGTGCCTGTGAGCGCGAGGTAGTATTCGAGTTTAGCGACCTGGGCCTTGCGCGTCTCAAGAAGGGCGTCAATACTCGATTCGGCTTCCTTCTTTGCTATATTCTTGAGGTCGATCATAAGCCCTTGGATAACGGTGTCTTGGCGAGCACGAAGATTCGTTAGGGCCTCTGTATCTTTCTTCTCCTTGATGGATAGGAGCGTAGCGCCCATGTCCTTGACTTCAGCACACATGTCAAGAGCCTTTTGCAGCAAGGATTGGAAACGATAGTTGGGCATCGGGCCAATAGTATTGCTCAAAAGCTTCGAGATGTCAACACCGCTAGCCACCGCCCGGACGAGCATACCGGGGTCTAAGGGCGGTTCGAAAAGGGCGAGACTTCGAACGACGCCATTGATATCTTGGCAATTGCGGATCTTGAAGAGGCGATCGTCGATGAGATTTCGGAGTTCCATCAACTGGGGATTGGCAGGTACGCAGAAGTACGTAGACTTCAGGATACCAGTGACACCCGCGCCGGTACCGTTTCCGCTACCTCGTTTCGAAGGGTCGCTGTAAAAGGGGAAATCCAATTCCATGTCAAAGTTAGCGTTGGAGAAGTCGTTAAAATCCTCGTCGAGATCTGCATAGGACTTGTACACAGGCTTAGTAAGCTTAGGGACCTGCATGGGTGCTGAGCCAAAGACGTGGGAAGCCTCGACATAGCGTTGGATGGCAAACGGGATGGCCTCGAGCGTGTTTTGACGGAAATATACATCGCCGCTTGCAATCAGGATCTCGATATATTTCATGATCATCCTACGCATGTATGCCTGCGGCCTTCCACGAGCGACAGTGTGAGGATTGAACGGATTCATGCGCCATTGAAGAATGTTGGTATTCATCTCGTCTTCTGCACCGGTAGATGGTTCGAGGGCCTTTAGAATGTTTTCTATGGACTTGATAGGTGTTGCAGGATTGGCGAGTTCCTTGAATGGGGGAAAGAGCCAACAGCGGTCAAGACTAGTCCCATCAATGGTTGGATCGAAGACGAAATGCGCCACCTGAAGGGCGAGATCGTATTGCTGAGTGGATTGAAGCCTCTCCATGAGCAGCATGACGGCATGAGCACCGAGCTCCCAGTTGTAAATGGCATAGGGGGTCGAAAGCTCATTGACTAGGCCGTTTCGTTTCCCGAATGCAAGGAACCATTCTTCCTGAGGAACACTGGCGAGAAAGGCGTAGACCTGGTTTACTCCGTCGTAGGTTGTCGCCATAGAGATGAGATCGCGGTCAAGCGTGTGCTGGAAGACATCGGATGCAAAGGAATTGCTGCTGATGGGAGGATATGTGATGTATGAGATGGTGCTCTCGGTGGTGACGATATCCTGAAAAAAGCCGGTCGCCTTTTGCTTCTGGGCATCATTGAACGATATAGTCCACTCTATGTCCTTTTTGGGGGTGTTGTCCACCAGATCGGAGACTATACCGAGTTCTGGCTCCTGGTCTTTCGTTCCCCGGCCGATGACGAGGCCAGGAGTATCCTTGTCGCTATCACTGTTTTTGTGATATGACATCTTGGTAAATACGGTCGGGATGGTAGATCGCCAGGGCTTCTTGAAGTCCGAGTCCGACGCGAGACTCATGTCGGCTAGGATGACCTGCCCGGCCGATCCGCGCATCTCAAAACGACCGAGTGGGTAATTGACGTAGCGAGGACTCTGACCCGAACCCGCGTCAACCCAGCGCTCCACGTCAATAACTAGGATACTCGTACTCGGAGGTGGAACGGAATTCGCGATTGACGGGGCTGCCATGATTGTTCTGGATGCGTCCTTAGAAGGGATGATGGCGTTGGGTCTGGACCAGATCCAGAATTTGAGTGATGAGATGCTAGGTAGCTTCTTGGCTTCTTTCCAGGCTGCATCGGAAGGAGGAGTACCTTTTCCGGGGAAGCCGGACTCTTGTGCGCCGGCGATTTCCAGAGTAGCCTGTGAGATTTGTTTCGGTGTCCACTGGCCATTACGGCGCTCGGTCCAACCCATTTGTATCTGCCAATACTTGGTAGGCTTGACATCACTAGGCGTCTTGTCACCCATGTTCGCAATCGGCTCGTCGTTGGATGAGGTGTTGGGCGATGTCTTGAGAGTGATTTGCGGGAAGAAGAGGAAGACGCGCTCGCCGTATAAAGCAGGGATAAGATATGAACCCGACTCCGGGAGAAGTTTACCCTCGGCGTCGACTTCATACACTGGCACCTCAACGTCTATTTTGGTCCAGGGTTGCCAAAATATTTTAATCGATCTGCCTGAGGGTGATATTGCGATTTCGAGCGTGCGGTAATAATAGATGTATGGCGCCGTCCTGGTTCGACCGAAAAAGTGGAACGTTCCTGTATAATCCTCTTCCCCTTTTTTCCAGAGGTAGGCCTGGACGTCGAGGTCGGCTATGTTATCCACGCCGTATACATATCCTTTTAGGAGATCAACAACCTTGTCGGAGTCGATATCGTTTTGCAGGATGGCCGACTCTAGGGCCTGAAAGACCTCAGTCTTGTCATCGCGCAGACTTGCCTCTAACCAATTTTCAGGGTAGAGGAAGACTTTGCGGTTGGCCTCCCACAGACGGTAGCCTTCCATCCAGCTCCAGCGGTCCATGTTGATGGTGTTGCTGGCGACTTCTTCGGTTTTTTCAAGGCCTAGGATGCATCGACGAACGTAGAGTTGTACTGTGGAGATGGCCTGCTTGATGCGAGAAGTCTCCAGACAGGGACCCATTTGTACATCGATGAGGAGGAACTCGAAAAGACCATCGGCGTCTGTGATACCTCTAGCTGTGATGTATGGGTGTTGAAGGAGATACGCTACCAGGGCGACCCGCTGATTCTTTCGCAGTTCACCGTTAACTTGCGTTACTAGACTTGCGCCATTGCCTGAGCTGGGCGTCGACTGGAGAAGACGTCTGAGCTGGGCCGCGTTGTCGAAGTCGGCTGCTAAGGTGGGCGGGACTACGGGCGTGGCTAATGTGAAAAGGAGTTTAAGAGTCAACCCAGGAACGCTCGTACGGGTTGCGAAGGCGAAATTGTCCAATAGTCGCTTAAGCTCCGCCGTTCCCTGGAAGAGTTGTATCTTCTGCTGCTCACCATAGCCAGAAAACCTCTGGTCGAGATAGTCTGTGATCTGCGATTCGGTCACGTTAAGGAGTGTGGCGAGATTGTTCGCTAGACTACCCGCACGGGACGAGTTGATAGTCCATTTAAGGAAATTAAGGAGATCCGTTGGACGTCTCATTTTGTTAGACAGCTCTCTGTAAGTCTGTAGGAGCTCAATTGCCTTGTAATCAATGTTTCCGAAGTCGATGGCGAGAGCTGTGTCAGTGGGTTGGGTTTGGAAGAATTGAACCTCATCGAGGTTAAGTTTGAAGTTGGTAGAGAAATGGACGCCGCGAGTAAGTATTCGAAGATTACTCTGCACAGAAACGACCGTGTCATTGGCCAGAAGAGTCCCGAGAGGGAAAGGTTGGCTGGGACTGCGTTGGGTTGAGATTGAAGCCCCTGCTAGCCCGCCAGCGTCGACGCGGTGCAGATTGTAGGCCTGTCCGTTGGAGAGCTGGGTTTCGTTTGAGTTCCACCCTCCAGGGCCTTGCTCAAATACGAGGGCGGTGCCATCGAGGGTTACTTGCGGGCTGGATGATAGAGATGCATCGGGAATGAAGAAGCTGTACGAGTCGTCTATCAATGGCCTAAAAAACACGTCTGACGAGTCCTTTTCAAGGGCTTCCTTGTTCGAGGCTGCAAGATCCGTCAAGACATCTAGTATGACCTTTGAATCAGGTCCTTTAACAGTCGCCAGCAATCGCCTCAGCACCGTTACATCAGCGTCCGGAAATAATGGCGCGAGTACTTGTAGCACAACGTCGCTCGCTAGACGTGTGTGTAGTGGACCGATAACGGCCTTGAGAAAGTAGACGCGACGTGAGTTGAGGATCTCCTCGTGCGCAATGGCTTTCTCTTCGTCAGTGCCTGTTGTGGGTTCGGATTGCTCGAAGTAGATCTTGTGTGCTTCGGCAGCGTCAGAGAAGTAGGGTAGGAGGACATTGTTGTATACCACGGAAGTATCGGTCAATACTGTCCCTGGGAACACTTTGATGGCAAGGTTAATATCGAATGTAGAGAGAGCTTTGTTGGAAGGAAAAATGTGTGTGTGGAGGGAGAACTTACTCTCGATAAACGCGTTGACCTGCTGTGCAGTGGCTGCATCAAAAAGCTTAGTCGAAACAACAGCAACGTCCGAGGGTGAAGCCGTCGTCGTATCATCACTAATAGTCGGCAACCCATCTTTACTTGCTTGAATATTGATCACGATATCTGACGCGGCGATCGCGATTTGCTGTGTCGTCAGTTCAAAGTCTAGGTTCTTGGCAACTAGGGCTTGGTCATTGCCAGTCAAAAAGAGCAGCTGCTCCAAGCTGAGCCCGGCATCTTCGGTGAGACGCTGAAACTTCTTGATAATATCGAAAGCAGCCTGAGGATCTACAAAGATGTCTGAATTGGGGTCTAACAGGGCTTTGAACCCTTCAAAATAGGCCGGGTCAATGGCGAGAATTTGACAGAAGAGGGAGATGCGATAGATGGCAGTCAAATTGGCTAAGTTGAGCTTGTCATCAGTGATGTGGGCGGCTGCTACGATCGCCGAGAAGTTCTCCTCGGTTAGTCCGTAGGCTGCAAGAAGCGGCGCCTTATTCGCGCTTAGACTAGCATCGGCCTGGAGATAGTTGCCCTCGTCGTCTGGACCGAAGACTGGATCTTTCCGGCCAGCCTTTCCCTTGAGAAAGAGTCTTGCATAGAGCGACTTGTCTCCATTAGTGTCCATAAGACCCCATAATGGCATTAATCTGTAGATATCTAGTCCCGTGAGGGCCGATATGTGCTGGATGGCCGCCATGGCTGTGATGGTCTTTGAGTTGGCAGTGTACCCGTGCGTTTCGTCTCCAGTACCAAAAGAAACTAAGGCACAGTCGAGATCCTGAAGTGTCCAGCCCGTCTTTCGCCAGAGACGGATGGTCGACTGCAGGAATTTGCAGTCCGCCTCTGTGATCGGGGCCTGTGGATTGCTTTCGGTGGGATGGCGCAGCCTAAGGTCCTCAATCTTACCAGAGAACTCAGGAGAGCCATCTGGGTTCTCAAGTGCGAGCTGTCCCTGGAGCAGTCTAGCTCTGAGAATCTCTAGAAGCTGCTTGACGGTGATGTCGGCTCGACTAATCAATTGGGCCTTGACGAATGGCAGGCCTGTATTGTCCGACTCAG
Source organism: Annulohypoxylon nitens (assembly GCA_022496965.1). Classification (NCBI taxonomy): domain Eukaryota; kingdom Fungi; phylum Ascomycota; class Sordariomycetes; order Xylariales; family Hypoxylaceae; genus Annulohypoxylon; species Annulohypoxylon nitens. Next base: position 16,680 of record MU386669.1, on the reverse strand, counting down.
AAAGCATGTCACTAGCTGAGTCATAGCCCCAATATTTGGGCGTGGCTAGAAGACCTATCTTCTCCTCATAGCTTTGTTGGTCCATACTGCTATCGACGACGGCTTTGAAGAAGTCGAGAGAGAAGATCGAGGTACCCGTGATGATTACATAATCAGCAGGAGAGAGTCCGAGATATTCTGCGGCGGCAGCATTCTCCAACACGTCCTTGGCAAGTTCTATCTGATCTGCAGTAGGGACTGAAGGATTGTTGCCTCCTACAGCTGTTTGGCACAGCTTGGACTCGGAGCCGAAGATACTAATCACCTCGGACAGAGATGTGTTGACATTTGCGAAAAAGAGACGCTGGAAATCAAGGGCCTGATTGTAAGGAAACACAGTCAGAGGGAATGTCTGGGCGGCAATCTGATTGCTGTAGACACTATAATCCGTATGTTGTGGCTCGGAGAGGCTGATCTCGCTAGTATCCTGATCCGTCATGTTGTACCCTTCAATTGGCACAGCGGTGGGCGGTACGAGCGCGCCAACGTTCTTGATAAACGACTCCATAGCCTCATTAGCGAGGTCTATATATGGAATCAAGACATTTGTGTTGACGCAGGAGAGTTGCAGCGTAAGCAGATCCGGGCGTCGGGTAACAAGTTTGTCAAGAAGGGTAGGTGAATCTTTTGTAGAAGCATCACTGGGCGTGTTCTTCAGCATGCGAAGGAGATCGACGAAGTAAGCCGCCGGACTAGTCACGGAATTGCAGTCGTCGCAGTCATTAAAGGTCATGTCACTAGCGAATATTTCGGAGTAGCTAGTCACTTGCTTCTTTGGTGACACTGCATCAGCTGTCATGACGACTTCTGTCGACGAAGCTTGATCGTAAGTTCTGGTACTGTTGCCACTGCTAATTGGATTTAAAGCGGCGATCTGTACATCGTTTCGAGATGCTAGAAGAGCCGTCCATACCTGCTCGTTACGCATGTCGACTAGTGTAGCGTGCTCGTGAACGAAGACGGCGCGCTCAGCAGGAAGGCCATAGTGCCCCATGGCCATGATGAAAGAGTTTCTTGGCGTATGGGCGATTTGGTGAGCGGACGTGAAAGGAGATTGAAGGAGGGCTTCGAGATCTGTAGGTAGGCGCACTAGGGCCTGGAGCCGTGATAGATTTTGGAAAAAGACCTTAGTCGCCTTTGCCTCGCTGTCGTCCCCTAACTTGGCCTTGTCGAGTAGGTTATCAATAGCATCTTTGCTTATATTAAACCCTTCTGAGATGCCCTGTTCAAGTATATTGAGCACGGTTGGTTTGATATCTTCCGGTGTTACGGTAATGTGTCCATCTGATATCAAACTGTAGATGGTGGCCGTTGGTTCCTCTGCGAATAGTCTCATCTGAAACACTTGAACGGCAGGTCCATCACCTTGGCAAGTGAGGATACTGTAATGTCGTGCAGCGTCTGAGATGGACTGCACATCTTCTCGGTCCCAGAATAGGCGGGCTAGCTCGACGTCACCCTGCGAAGCTCTGTCCAGCGCTGCGATGAGGGCGAGTCGGCCCTGAGACTCGAGAGAGGTTCCAGCATTGATACCGACGATATCAATGGTTTCAGAAAGGCTTCTGGTATTTTCCAGGGCGGCTAGGAGGGAGCTCTCGTCGCCTACCAAGCCTCGGAGGAGCTGCTTAGCCTGTTCCAACTGGATATCGTTGAGTTTGGTAAGCGCCATGATGCTTTGACGTGTTCTTGGGTTAGAATTGAAGTTGGATGAAAATATCACTATGAATTTTAATATTGTTGCTTAAACGAACGCCTTCACGATGTATTTCCGGCAACGAAAATGAATCAGCGTGAAGAACTTCAATTAGAGATTAAGATATCATACAAGGATGGCGGAAAGTAGGACCAAAACCGCTAACCTACCGTCTTGGAATCCTTTTATGAATTAATGTGTTTAAGCAGTTTCCTGCCTGCGGCACTTTGGGACGGGCGCTTAGGGATGTTGAAACAGCACCCTAGACATACATTCCGACCCATCGAGATCTATTTCGCGCTGCCTCGATGCTCAAAGATCTTGATGGCGCAAGTCTAGCAAGACAGTTGCCGAGGAGCGGGGGATCGTGAGAAACGTGTGCGATACACCACGCAGTGCTACGAAGCATTCTCATCCAACCCCTCTCATGATGTGTTGTAAATGCTTCTTATCATGGACATGACCACAGATCTGACGAAAACTTACTCTAAAATGAAGTAATCCAAGAGTCCAAGAGTCTAGAATGAAGCTGAACGCCTGCAGTGTGCGTTTTACTCGGTGAGGATCAATGCCCTCGCCCGATTCGCTGTTCGGAAAACTAATGTCAAAATAAGGGTTGTCTCAGCTGTCAGGGTCGTACTGCAACGGTCCATCCGCGAGCGGGAAACATATGCGGGTGATCATCCGGTACCACTTATTCGCACCGGGCTGACTCCCGATGGCTAGCTGAACATGCCGGGGAGGGTTGGCAATATGACGGCCAATGTCCCAACCGCGTCGCTTCCCGTCGGAGGGTCGCAGATGCGCATACTTACAGGTAAGCTTACACTGCATATATATAGAGTTCATACATGCTCACAGCGAGTGAGTATTTCGCATTGGACCGAAGGTGCATGTCCGTCAGTAGCCTCTGCCTAAGGGAGAAGGGTGCAGACTACACAGACGTGGCGAGAGGCGGGGAGATGCATACCAGGTGGGTGTTTTGCGTAACAGATCGGAGGCATGACGATAATAACTTATATGAAAAGGCCTCAATTTTAGGCTAGCTTGGAGTTTGGAAGCAAGTTCGTCCGGAATTCCCTTCTATATTATCTCGCTCTTCTTTTTTCAAAACTACCTAGCATACTGAATACCTACCTCTACACTTCAACTCGTTGTATCTCCGCATCTCTACATCATGGTTGACTCAGACACTAAGCTTCGTCTCAAAACCTCTTGTGCTACTGCACATGGTTATTACGATCAGGTTGTTGCCGTCTCGCAGAAGATTATCAATACGTCCTTTGACAACCTCTATGATATATTTCCAGAGTATGGCGTAGTTGACTTCTCCAGCAAGAGGATTGGCAAGATCAACGGAAATTTGTACTCTCCTCGTCTCCTCCTTGGGGGCGGGCTTGGGGCTGATCTCTCCCTGACCTCTGCCCTCTATGTCATGCGGTACATTGCCTTTTTCTGTTAATCCTATCCCCAGGTACCTATATACATCTAGATAAAATCGCAACTGACGTTTCATCCAGCTTCAAAGATGGACAAATTTCCATCCCGGGAGACGAAGATGACGATCCGGATCAGGTCGAGGACCTCAAGGGCTGGAACCTCGCCGTGACCATCGATTTGAAGGAGCAGAGCGTCTACGTAGATCCCAATGCCGACCCTGACACACAAGAGGACCAACAGGCTTTGTGGGACTTTATCCACGACAAGTTCGATGTACCTGGTGACTATAGCATCATCAGACTTTATGCAAAACTTGCAGGTAATAACCTAGTCTATTTAATTGATCTACCTTGTATTATTATTGCTGTGAATACTAACAACAACACATGATCTAAGATGCTCACTGGAGCAACTTTGACTATGATAACTCGCAGTTCGGCTACAACGAAGACGGGACTCCTAGGTCTTGGGCCCAACTGAAGAAGCAATTCTATGGCATCGATATCAGCCTTCCGTTTATGCTCCGTAAATGGGCCGATGATCAGGAGAAAAAGGGGTTGACCACTACGGGTGTCAAATTTAATTTGCCGCCTCCAGATGAGAGTATGTGCCTTCAATACCATAATTACTGGCCCCGATGTTCTACTACTAATATCTGGGCTTTTTCTTTGAATTCTAGTTGACCCTAACACGCCGACTTTCCAGCCTACCGCGTTAGTCCACCAGGTCTATGGCTACAAGAACCCGGATAGGGGCGTCCCCGAACCCATTATTTCTTATGATCCTCCAGGTGACCTCAACTCATTTCTCTACTGTGAGATGGTATCCAACCATAACCTACCTAGCGATAAGCAGCTCGCAGGTAGCGGCAACTTCACCACGCAGCCCGCTGAGATTGGAGGGCCACGTATCGATGGTACCTACGTTCTAAGCCACCAACTCTTTCTAGAAACCTTCCTACTACCAATGCTTCAAGCATTCAATATGTCTTCTATCATCTTCCCCACGGCTTCTAGCTTCACCACTAGCGGAAGAGATAGCACGATCACATGGAGCTACGTCGTCGGCAACGATGGCGTAAACCAGGACTCCAAGGCCGACTACTTCAAGTTCAAGCCCATCTATGATCCCGACACGCCTGCCGACCCGACCTCTTACCAATTCAAGGCCGAGTATAATAACAAGCTCCAACCTAATGGCCATAATACAGCCAGCGGGACGTACGGGAGCTTCTCGGCCAATTCCACTACGCAAGTCAACTTCAAGTGGAATCCTGGCGATGCAGGCTTTAGCTTGACTGGGTTGACCGTATACAAGTATGATTCAGAGTGGTCTAAGAACTCGAATATGACACAATCATATGGTTGGCTAAGGTATGTTTAGTAATTCTATTAATATACCTAATCAACTCTATATGTTCATTCAAAGCATCTGCTAACTGATGCCCTTATATTTTAGGGAAACCTTTCAATCCACCTGGAGCATGGGAATCAGGATCGACAGCGTCAAGGACGGCATTTTGCAATTAAGCGTCGACGCTGGTACTTATGGGGACTGCAACGCTGACGTCCGTCAGACTCAGGCGGAGCAACAGCAGAGCATAACTCCCCCGGGCCAAGCGGAAGATATTAGGAAGAGAATCGCGGATCAGATTGGAAACCATGTGAAAACCCTTAAGAGTAACTTGTCCGAAAAGTTCCAGACGAGCGCCATGTTCGTCTATCCGGGCAATGGCACTTTTGACTTTTCCGACCCTCAGATTGGTAATACGGGAGAGATTCTAGCGACTCTTGACTACAAGCCGTGAGTTTATACCCCTATAATAGATATCCCCATTTTTTACCCCTTCCCTTATTGCTTTGATATATAAAAAAATTATTTAAGAGCAGAGAAAGTTAACGTACCCCTTCCTAGCCTTCCCGCTAAGAGCAAGATTTCGATTCCTCCCCCAACCACTGCTCAGATGGCACCTATGAAGCTCTTTGGATTCAATCCTAGGAATGTAAACGCGCCTGGCATCACCCCAACTCCCAAATTAACCTGGTCCTACAACAAGCCGATCAAGGGAACTCAGGAAGCCACAGAAGTGCTCATCCAGGGTACCAACAAGAGTGGAGACACGGTCACACTCAAGGGCATCAGCGTTCTCCTTGACTCTGAGCCGAAGGGACGCGCTCCCATCACCGGCCTCGACTTTACCGTGCACAGCTGGAAGCTTGGCTCGCCTGACGAAGGGGCCAAGGTGGACGTCTACCAGATCGTCTCTGACAATGACGGCACCCCCGCATTTGACAGCGTCACATGCAAAAAGGGCGCCAAGGTCGGCGACGCGACGCCGTTGACTTTCTCCGGCACTGGAGAGGCCCTTGTTGAGCCCGGAGCCACCATCACGCTGGCGCTTTACACCGGCACGGGCGTCCCCAACACTTACGATGTCACCGTCACCGAGGACTGGCCGCTTGTTGATGGCCAGGCATCCCAAAGCCTGGAGCAGACGGTCAAGGTAATTTTGTCTCCGTGAAGAAAAGAAGAAGGGAGAAGGGGAGAAGCAAGATCAGATTGGTACCAGATGGTAGTATGAAGTAGTCGCTCCTTTTGATAAAACATTTCTTATATAATCGTGCTGGAATTTGATCGTCCAGTAAACTTGGCTCTAGGCTTCGCTTGAAACTATATAATAGTCTGTAATGACCTGCTATGCGAGTTTTGAACCTGTGCCTCACCTAGGAATCCTCTTATTACCTATTAAAATTAGTATCACCAATAAAAGTAGGTGTCTGGAGTCCCCTATCAACTAGGGTGCAACCTGAATGACCAATGATTGATAAGTTGATTTCCCAATCGGGAAATCGCGCAGCACCTACAAGACCTATTGCCGATCACCTAGCACCCTGTATTTTTCATATTTATAGGGGACATAGCGCTGAAGCGGGCAAAACTAATTGGGAGTTGGGCGAAGTTTTAGTGCATTCTTGCTACATATTAAGTGGATCAGATGCCTTGATAAATGCGGGATTAGGTAAGCAATCCGTGAAAGTTACACAATCCGAAGTCCAGTGCAGTATGGATGGCTTAAAATTTTGGCTGGCGCCTTCACAAGTCTGTGAAGTATGGTCTTATTGCTTATCATTGATACTTTGATATTCTCTCTGATGAAAGTAACAGATGTTTTTGTTTAACTATAGAAAGATTTATAGGGGATTATTATAAAACGAGAATTAAGCTGGGGTTAAAGTTGATTAATGACCAAGGATAAAGTTATTTAACCTTTACTTTTATTTAACTTTAACTTTAACTTTTAAAAAGCCGGGTTTTTTAAAGTGAAAACATAAAACTTTAACGGTCGTAAATTTTTATTTTCGTTTATATTTATTATTTTATTTATTATATAACATTAATAATATTTAATAAATTTTATCATTTAATTAATTTAAAAAAAATAAATAAATATTATTTTTTTAAAGTTTCACACGTTTCGGTAAAATTAAATTTTTATATAATTATATTTAATAAAATAAAATTTTATAAAATAAATAATTTTAAAAGTTAAATTAATATTTATATTTAAATAATTAATTATTAATATATTAAATAAAAATACGTATAATTTTAAATTTACGATTATTTAAATTATATAAATTTTTAAAAAAATAAAAATCGAATTTTCAGATTATTTAAAATTAATTACCACGATTTTTAAATGTTAAATAATAATAAAAACGTGTTATAATAATTTTTAAATATATTATTTTATAAAATTTTAAAGTTTTTTTTTAATTATTTATTTAATTAAATCGGTTAAATTTATTATAATTTTATTTTTTATTAAATTAAATATACCGCCGTTATTTATTTTATATTAAAAATAACGATAAACGTAAATTCGGTTTTTTTTAAAAAATACGTTTAAATTAAAAATATTTATATCGTTAATATAAAATAAATATTTCTCGTCTCACGGTATAATTAATATAAAAATAAATTATTAATTTAAATAATAATTTAATTATTTAAAATAATTAATTAACTTTTTTTTTTAAAGTTATTATTTTTAATTTTTTTTAACAAAATTATTATACGGGAAATTATTAATTATAATTACATCGTCGTAAAATTAAATGTTAATAATATGTCATTTATAATTAATTTTATAAAAATAAAATACCCGATATTATTTTTAAAAATAAATAACGATTTAAATAATAATAAAAATTATTTAAATATAATTAATTTTAATTTTATAATAAACGATAAAAAATTATAATAAAATTTTTTTATTAAATATTTTTTAAATAAAAAATAAAAAAAAATATAAATATATAATTTAACGTAAATTTAATAATTTTTTTTATGTTAATTTAAATTTTTTAAAAAAGTTTAAACGTTTAAAAATTTATTATTTTCGTTTAACGATTTTTAAAAGTTATATTAATATATTAAATTTATTTTTTTATAAATTATTTAATAGTTTTATACCGGGGTTAAAATTTTTATATAAATTATTAAAAGTATTTTAATTTTAAAAATATTTATATAATAATTTAATTTATTATTTAAAAAGTTTTTATTAATTTTTTTAATTATTTAAATATATAATAACGGAGTATATAATTTATTTTTTAATAACGATTAAAATACGATAATTAAAAATATTAAAAATAAAACTTAATTAATAAAAAATATAAAATAATATTTTAAAAAAATTAAAATAATTTAATTTATCCCGATTAAAACTTTTAAATATAAATATAATAATTATTTTATATAATAATTAACGATTTTACTTTTATATTATTATTTTTTAACATATAAAAAATTATAAAAAATATTATTAATATAATTAATAATAAAATAATATAAAATATTAATTTTTTTAATTTAAATTAAAATTAATTTATAAAAATCTTTAAATTTATTAATTATATAAACTTTAATAAACATTATATTAAAATAAACATATATATTCGAATAATTTTAAATAATTTAATTAAGTTTTTTTTAATTATTTAACTTTAAAGTTTTATAATTAAAGTTTTTTTTTAAAAAAATAATAAAAAATTTATTATAATTAATATTAAAATTTTTTATAATTTTTTATTATATAAAATTGATTTATAATATAATAATATTAAAAAAGAAATTATTTAATTATTTATTAATAAAAAAATTATCATTATAAATAATACATTTAATTTACCATAAATTTTTAAATTTAATGGTATTAACTTTATTAAAAAATTTAAAAAATTTAAAAAATTTAAAAAATTTAATATTTTTATCATTAAAATTTTTTTCAATATTAATAAAAAATTAATAAATAATTATAAGAAAAATATATTTACATTAATTAATAAATTATTAAATAAATTCTTAAATTTATTTATAATATTATTTAAAATATTATTAATTTATAAAAACCGTAATATTTATAAATAATATAAATTATTTTTTTTAAAAAAGTTTTAATTTAAATTTTTAACGGAGTATAATTTTTTATAATATAAATGTACATTTATATATATAAACTTTTATTTATAAATAAATTACATTTAATTATATTTTAATAATTTATAAAAACTATTAAAAATTAATTTTAATTTTTTTAAATATAATAAAAACGAAAATTTAATAAAAATGTTAAACGCGGTTAAAATATTTTATAAAATTATTATAATTATTAACGAGTTTATCGGTTTTTTTAATAAAAAACATTTATACTCGAAAAAACATTAAAATTATATAAATATAACGTAAAAATTTTTTTTAAAATTATAAATATATTTATATTATATTATAAATATATATAATATAAAATTAATCGAAAATAAATTAATAATATTAAACTTGAAATTTAAAGTTTATAATATTAAAAAGTTATATATAATAAATACGTTTATTTTTTTTTTAATGTTAAAAATATTTCCGGTATATTTTATTTTTATATTAATGGAAAAAATAATAAATGAAATATTAAAGAAAATTAAAGTTACATTTATTTAAACGTGGTTAAAATATAATGTATATATATATATGTTTATTTAAAAATAAAACCGTTATAAAAAAATAAAAAATAAATATAAAATAAATAATTATAATATATTATTTAATTTAAATCGACATCGTTATTATGTTTAACGAATATTTAATTGCTTATGTTTTTTAATTACTCCGTTAAAAAAAATGTTAAAAAAACGCGAATTTTCCACGGAAATTATCGCGTTATAAAATAAAAATAAATTTTTATAAAAAACAAGTAAAATAATATTTATAAATATTAAAAAAAAAATCCGAAAAGAATATAATTTAACATTTAACATTTAATTAAAATTAACATTAATTTATAAAATTAAAATAATTTATAATAATAACTGATAAAATAACGATAATAAAAACTTTAAACTTTTTTTATCATTAATTTTTATGTAAATGTCGTATTTAAATGTGTTTAATAATTTTTATAATAATTAATACCATTCCGATTTCGTAATAAAAAATAATGTTATAAAAAAAACATAACGGCGTTTAAAAAAATCGAGGTAAATTTTATAAATTTTTAATATAAAATTTAAAAAACTTTAAAATAAATATACATTTATTACGCTTATTTTAAATTTTTTAATAATTCGTTTATAAAACATATAAAAAAAATTTATTAAAAATTAATAATAATTTAATATTATTTATAAAAAGTTTTTAATTATTTTTATAAAAATCGATTCGAATTTTTTTATAATATTTTACGAGTAAATAAAATTAAATAAATGATTTATTTATTTAATTTTTTTATATTTTTAAATTTATAAAAATTAATAATTATTTATTATATTAAATTATATTTTTAAATTATTATAACATTTTTTAATATTTTAAAAAATATATTTATTAAACAGTATATTATATTAAAATTTATATTATAAAAGAAAATTATTTTTAATTTTATTTTATTAAAATAAAAAAATATTATTAATAATAATTATTTTTGTATTATTTTATTTTTTATTTTAATTATTATTTTATTTAAATTTTTACATATAATATTTTATTAAAAAATTTTAAATAACATTTAAAATATAAATAATAAATTAATAAATCATAAAATTAATTATATAATATAAACGGTTTTTTATAATTTTATTATTTTTAATCGGTTTTTATTTATAACTTTATAAATTATAAAATTAATATAAAAATTATAACAACATTAAATATAAATAAATATTAAAACCGTTAATATTATATATTAAACATTTTTAATAAATAATAAAAAAATAATCGTTAAAAATGTAAAGTTTTTTTTAAAAAAAAATAAAAAATTTAAAAAATTTAAAAACGAAAGTAATAATAAAAAAATTAATATTAAAAAAATTAAACATTTTATTAAAATTAATAAAAAGATAAAAAAATTTAAAAAAAACTTTAAATAAAATTATCGATTAAATTAAAAAATAAAAATATAAAAAAAATATACTTTATTTTTTTAATTTCTTAACTTTGTATTTATTATAAAATCTTTAAAAATTTAACGAGAATTTTTTTAAAAAACATTTTTAAAACTCGAAAATTAAATTAACTTTTAAAAATAAACTTTTAATTTTATAATTTATTACACGTTTAATTAAATTATATAAATTAATAATTATTTTTTTATATTTTTAATTTATTAAACATTTTACACCGAAATAATAATCCGTTTTAATTTTTTTAACGTTATTAATTTAAAACATATATAATTTAATATTATTAAATATTATAAAATTATTAATATAAAAAATTACAAATAAATTTATATTTAAAACATTTACTTTAAAAGTTTATTTTATAAATTTAAATATAATTTATAAAATTTATGTTTAATAATTATTAATAATTAATAAAATCTTATTATAAAATTTAATTAAATATAAAAAAAATAAAAATAAAAAAATTATAATAATTATTAAAAATTTATTTTTATTATATTATAAAAAAAAATAAAAATATTAAAAAAAAATTGTAATAAAAATATAAAATAATTTAAATTTAATAAAAGAAAAATTAATAAAATAAATAACTTTAAATTATTAACGAAATAAAAAAAAAGTAAAAAAAACAAAAATAAATTAAATAAAGTTTAATTAAAAGGAAAAAAATATTATAAAATTTAAAAATAAAAACGTAAAAAATAATTAAAATTTAGATAAATAAAAAATTACATTTAATAATAATAATAACTTTAAAAAATATATTTAAATAAACGATTTAAAAAATAAAATTAAATTTAAATTAAACATAAAAAAATAAAAAATTAACACGGAAAATTAAAAAAATAATAATAAAAAAAACGTAAAAAATAATATCACGGATTTTTTAAAATTATTTATAATTTAAATTTTAATATTAATTAATTTAATTAAATTTTATAAATTATAAATAAAAGTTAATATTAATAAAATTATAAATAATCGAAAATAAAAATAAAAAAAATCACGGTATATTAACGAAAAATTAATAATAAAATAAATTAAAACATTATTTAAATTTTATAAAAATATTAAAAAAAAACGGATAATTTTAATTAAAAAAAATAAATTAAATCGCGAAAAACATAAATTTACATAAATTATATATAAAGTTAAAAAAAATATAAAAAATAAATTTATAATTAATAAAAAAAAAACTTATAAAAAAAACTTTATAATAACATTAAAAAAGTTAAATCGAAATAAAAATAAAATTTTATAATAATAAAAAACATATTAAAAAACCATGTAAAAAAAAGTAAATTTAAAAGTAAAAAACGAAATAACCAATTAAAATAATTAACGATTTAAACGATAAAATAAAATTAACAATTAAATATAAATGGTCTCGATTGCTACGTAACTCCGCACTTGTAAAACCACTATATTCCTGAATTCATGTGATAATATTAGAAGCAACATATCCCTTAAATGTGTAATAGTAAAAACTAGTGTAACCAAATACTGCGAGGCCGGTACAACGCCCTTAGTCATCAAGCAACAAATAGGATGTGGTGTCTACCGAATCTAACAGCAAAACTCCTGTGTATTATCTCGGTTTTTCTCAATCAAGCTGGCTTGTACACAATACCTTTCACATCAAAACTTTCTACAATTATCTACCAAGTACCCTATTACAATCCCAGAGCTTCGATTATAGCGTAACTCGAAGGCGATGTCTCTCTTCAACGGGGTTACCGGGTAATGTCTTGTAATACGACTTTCACATTTGTAGGCAATAGTAAGGTCGTCAATAGCTGTCAAATAAGATCTAACATTTCGTCGATCAGGCACCAACTATTGTGTATTTAACTGACTCCTATTATTATACTGTCATTATTTCATCTACACCCGGCTAGGGGGCGGGGGGGCATAAACATTCCATGTATGCCTTTACGTTGTGCAAAGTCCTCAAAGAGTACCCAGTATCTCGATTATAAGCTCAAGGAAACAGGTCCCATCTTATGAAAGCGCCACAATAAGATATCAGAATGGGGATAAGCTACCTAGGGCTTTGGAAGTATATATATATATATGAATGTCTTATGATACGACTTCTACATGTACACCTATGTACCTAGGTATGTACCATGAATACGCCGACTAAGAGGTACATATGTACTACTAGGTAGGTACCTATGTAGTATACGTGAATGTGCTATGCACTTCATACCAGCTGTCTGGATGAGGTAACAGGTCCCAAGGTTCCTTCCAATGTGCAGTAATAGTGGAAACAGCCCTTGGGCCGGCCCGGCGGGATTACTGGGTGTTCCTCTCGCAGGTGTCCGTGGATGTAAAAAGGCAGGCACGAGTCTGAGCAAAACGTATGTAGGCGGCTACGTAAATATAAACCATCAAATCTATTGGCTGGGGTAACCAATTCTAGCTGTACATACTGTGGACTAAGCTCAAAATTAATCCATCGTACCTGCCTTGTGAGTTTATTTTAATGTTTTCGTAGGGCTGTAAAGCTAGGTATATGTGGATCACCTCTCGTAACCGTTTCCTATATAAACCCTCCTGGAGCCAAAAGCATTCTCGAGATTTCTTTTCCTCTCAACAACTTTCAAATCCACAGATTGCCAATACGATCTGTGCCGAGATATTTACATCTTCAACGCTATTTTCCCTCTCTACGCTAGTTGGTAAGTGTTCTCGTGTCACTCTCATTTCTCGTATTCTTCCTACCCTTCTATCTTTTTACTTACATCTTCCTTCACATTCTTCATAATCATTCTACACCATATACCTTTCTATTTCATACATCTTTCACTTCGTACAATGCTCATTCCTCTTCTATTTATTCATAAATCTTCAAACTCCTATAGAGTCTGACTATCTTCAGACTTGTTCACCCATAAGTCTCGCTGGGTCAAGTATTTGAATATTCCAGCTCGTTCACTTATTTCCCTACCGCGCCTGTTCCCTTTCTATTTCACCAATTCATTCAATTCCTATATCTTCAAACATTCCTATCGCGCTATTTAACTCGTCAATCCCATAACATCCGTTCCTCCTATATTTCGTCCCACCCAAGAGCAGTACAACTGTAATTTTACTAATTAATAGTAGATCAAGACAAGATGTCTGGACACCAAAGTCAGGGAATTGTTCTCTCCACTTTTCCGTTGATAACTCCTGAAGGAGATGACGAGCGACGAGTGACTATCAGCTCCTTCAAGGAATTATTCACTTTTCTTGGCCGTGAAGTAACCATCGACGCCGACCCGCAAGAAAACCATCCGGACATACAGCCCAAACAGACAAGTACAGCTATATCCACCAAAGCTACCGATGGAATGCATGATGGGGTCTCCGACATGGTAGTCAGCGCCATGACCGGTCCGCTTATACCTCAAGCAACACGCAATACCTTAGATGTCAAACAGCACTCTGACAACACAAGTAGTTCTGAGTCTGGAGAAAGTGACAAGGATGAGAACTTGGTCATGCACCTACGTTCTATCGTTCTTCCCGGTAAGTAGCGGAAGTTTACCTTTTTGATCTTTAAATATCCCATAACTGACAAGTACTCAAGGATGCCCCCCTGCAGGAGTATTAATGACCCCGGAAGAACGGGCAGTGCAGAGAATTCGACATGTTCATCTTCCTGAGAATTGCTTCGAGAATCTATGTATCGCTGCGATCGAGGAAAACTATCTCAAATCGATTCAAACTGCTCGCTTTGTTACTGACACCGATACCCTCTGGGGTCTTTTTGCAGCCATCGACAGCCGCTTGTCTGGTAGCAGACACGGAAGTAACAAGAAGAGTGAGCCTGGTTTCACGGTCGCTGTAAACGTCGTCAACGAGACGATCTTTATGAAGATCATGAATCTTCATCATTGTGATGACTGGATCAACGAAGCCATAACAGCCCACATGAAGTAATATCAAACATACGGCCTAGAGATCTTTGATGACTTATCGTAGTAATATGCCGATTTATTATTTTTTCGGGCTTTATCCACTTTAACTACCTCCCATACTATAAATACCTACTTTTTGTTTTTCAATAAAGCCAAACAACCGTTTTCTTTAAAATGGAGCTGTTAAAGACTTAAATTTTTACATTATTTTAAGAGCCGTACTATTCGCGTAATGTGGTATTCGATAACCCTGCCGCACAATACGCACTAATCCGAAAAAGGTATAGAATGGGTATAATTAATTATATATAAATTGTTATATAAATTAATGTATTTTAACCTACCTTTTACATTAATGTCCATATAAAATTAACTTAAATATACGGAATTATTTAATTAATTGTTTTATTTTTAAACCACGTTTAAATTTTATAAAAAAATATTTAATAAAACATTTTTAATTAAAATAATTAACAATTAAATTTATAAATTTTATATTTAATTTAAATGTGTGGAAAAGTTAATTATAATATCAAAAGTTTAAAATTATTTTCACATTAAAAAAAAATTATAATTATAATAAATATATATTTATATATAAAGTTTAATATTTTTATATTTTTAACATTAAATATTTTTTATAATTTAAATCGTAATTTAATATAATGAAATTTATATATATCGTTTAATTAAAAAGTTCAATTTAATTATTATAATAAAACTTTTTAAATTATTTTAAATTAAATTTAATTAATTAAAAACGTAGTTATATTTAAAGAAATTTAATGTAAATATTAATGTAAAAATATATTAATTTATATAATAATTTATATGTAAATAATTATATTTATTTTACACTTTTTTCGGATTAATGTGTATTATATAATAAGGTTATCGAGTAATACATTACGCGAATAATACGGTTTTATTTTAAATGGGTTTTTTTTATTTATATTTTTTTTTATTATAATATTTTTTTTATAATTAATTATAATTTATACTTTATTATTAATAATTATATTAAAGAAAAAATTAATTTAATAAATTTAATTAATTTTTTTATTAATATAGATTTTTTTTAATTTTAATTAATATAATATTTAATTATATTATAAAATTTATTTTTTTAATTATAAATGGTTAATTTTTTTTTAATTTTTTATTTAATTATTATATTAAAATGTTTATTATATTTATTTTGTTATATATTTAATAAATTATATATATTATTTATATAATTAAAAAATATTGTTTTTTAATTTAAATTTAATGTTTATATAAATTTTTATTTTTTAAAAAATAAAAAAAAATAATTTTAATATATTTCGAAAAATATTTATTATATTTAATTAATAATAAACCTTTTATTATAAAAACTATATTTAAAAAATATAAATATTTATAATATTTATAAATATAATAAATTTTTTTTTTATTTTAAATTTTATAATTAAAAATATTTATTTATTATAAAATATAAATTTTATAAATTTTTAAAAATTAATAAAAAAAATATTTAATTAATTTTTATATAATATTTAAAGATAAATAAAGTTTAAATATTTTTTCGAGTATTTTTATATATTTAAATTAAATTGTTAATAAAGTTATATATAATTTTTAATTTTTATAAATATAAATAAAAAAAAATAATAAATTTAATTTTTAATTTAACAAATATTTAATGGAAGTTTATTGTTTTAAATAATTATTATATTATAAAATATTAAAAAAAAAACTATTTTTTTAAATAAAAATTTAAAGATTAAAATAAATTAATAAAAATAAAAGTAATAAAAAAAGTTTAATATATTATATTATTAAAATATATAATAAGATTATTTTTTTTATTATTTTTATTTAACTTTTAATATTTAATTAATTTTTTTTAATAATAGTTATTTATTAAATTAACTTTTAAAATTAAATTAAAAATTACTTTAATTTATAAAAAAATAAAAATAATAAACATTAATATTAATAAAATTTTTAATATTTTATGGTTATATTTTAATAATATATTTTATAAATTTATTATAAAAATATCATTTTATATTATAATTTTTTTAATTACCATCGGAGGCTTTTAATTTAATATATTAATAAATTTAACTTATTTATAATTTTAAATCACCATTTT
>MU386668.1:0-37390 GCA_022496965.1 Annulohypoxylon nitens | reverse complement strand
CACCTACATATAATTAGAATTTTATATTAATTATTATAATTATAAAAATGTTTTATTTATTATAATATATTATAAATTATATAATAAAAAATAAATCATTTATAAATTAAAAATTTATTTTTTTAATAAATAAATTCCATTTATTTTATATATATTTTAATTTTATTAATAACGAGGATTAAATTAAAAAAAATATAAAGTTTAATGGTAAAAATTTTAAATCGTGTATTTATTAAATAAAAATTATCCGTATTAAAAGTATATAATTATATATTAAATTATAATATATTTTATTCTTTTATTAAAAAATAATAATAAATTAATAATAATATTTTATATTTTACGATTTAATAA
This sequence comes from Annulohypoxylon nitens, assembly GCA_022496965.1. Lineage (NCBI taxonomy): Eukaryota > Fungi > Ascomycota > Sordariomycetes > Xylariales > Hypoxylaceae > Annulohypoxylon > Annulohypoxylon nitens. The sequence continues at coordinate 37,036 of MU386668.1, read as the reverse complement.
TAATAAAAGTATTTTTAAAATTTTATTAACGAAATAACCGATGGTAATATAAAGGATATAAATGAAAAAAAAAATTTATATTTTAAAGTAAAAGTTAAACTTAATATTTATTAAACGTATATAAATCGGGGTTAAATTTTCGCGAATATATATTTTTACAATTATATTTTAATAATTAACATTATTAATAAACTAAAAAAATAAATTAAAAAACATGTAAAATTTAACGAATATAAAAAAAATCGATTTTATTAATATATTATTAATTAAAATAAAATGTTCATTTTATTATTATTTAATGTATATTTTTTAAAATTTAATAAAAAAACGTTATATTATTAAATATTAATTATTTAATTAAAATTATTTATTTTTTAAAAAAAGTTTTTAATAAAAAACTTTAATTTAATTAAAATTATTTAAAAATAATTTATAAAATAAATTTTTAATTATATTTAATTTTATAACGAAAATTTTAACTTTTTTCGAAAAACCTACGAAAATATATAAAGAGATAAAAAAATTTAAATAGTAAAAATAAATTAAAATAATATAATAATTAACGAGTTTAAAAACGAGATTTATTATAAAAATAAAAAAGATTAAAAAAACGAAAAAGTTAAAAACGAACGTGAATTAAAAACGTTAAATATATTTATATATAATATTAAATTTCTTTTAATAAATTTATTAAATGTGGGAGTACCATTTTTAAAGTTAACGTAAAATAATTAATATAAAACTTTTAAATAAATAACATTATTAAAATAAATAATTTGTTTATTAATTTAAAATTAAATTAATATATTAAAATTTTATTATTTTATAACGTTATAATTTTAAATTTAATAGTAAAATTTAAAATTAATAATAAAAAAATATTAAAAATTATAAAAAATTAAAAGTTAAAATTAAATATATTAAATAAAATTTATTTAAAAAAATATTAAGTAAAATAAACGAAACCAACGGATTTAAATTTTAATTAATTTTAACGGGAGTATAACGATAATAAAAATTCATTGGTATATAAAATAATATAATTAATAATAATGTTTTAATTTAAAAAATAAATATACGGTGTATATAAATTATTATTTAATATATTTTTAATAATATATAAATTAACGTTAACGTATTAATAATAAAAAGAAAAGCTTTAATTTTAAATAAATTATATTATTAAATATAATATTTTTTTATTTTAATTTAATAAATAATATTCGATAAAATAATAACGGATTAAAAATGTTATTATAACTTTTTTATTATTTTAATAATAAAAAAAAAATAAAGAAAAATATAATTATTAAAAATTTAATTAATGTTTTAAAAGTAAAAAACGTGCGTGGAAAAATATATATAATAATAATATTTAATTACGTTAAAATGTATATTAATAAAACGATTATTTATTTCGTTATAAGTTTTTTTAAAAATAATACGAAAGTGATTAACGAAAAAAAAAATTAAATTTAAAAAAATATAAACATTTTTATTATAAATAAATATAATATAATGTTTAAAATTTTACTTTAAAAAATTTATAATTAATTTTAATCTACGTGAAAATAATTTAATATAAATTTTAAAAACATATTAATCGTAATTTTATATAAAAACTTTTATTAATTTTTTTTTATATTAAAAAACTTTTTATTTTATATAAAAAAACTTATTTTATAAAAAAAATAAAACCGTATTAATAAAATATTTAAATAAAAAAATAAAAAACATATGTTTAATTATAAATTATAATTAAAATTTTAATTTATGGTTATTTTAAATTAATAAATAAAAACTTTAAATTAAAAATTTATAATGTTATTAAATTAATTTTAAAATAAAATTTAAATAATAAATAATATTAATTATTTAAATTTTTAAATTGTTAAATTATATAATATTTAATTAAATAAAAAATTTAAAATAATTTATTTATTAAATTAAATGTGTTATACGATTAATTTATAAATTATTTTACGATATATAAAATAATAAAAATAAAAAATATAAATATTTTTATTAAAATATATTTTTTTAAATGTAAATAAAAAAAAATTTTATAAAAAATATTTAACATTATAAATAATTTATAATTAAAAATATTAATTTATATAATGTTTATTAAAAAAATATTAATAAATATAATAAAAACTTTTTTTTAAAGTTTTAAAATTATAAATAATATTTAATACGTTATAAAAAATTTATATTTAATTTTTAATAATTAATATATTATTTAAATATAAATGTTTATATTATATATAAATTATTAAAAGTTATTTTATTTTTATTTTTTAATATAAAAAAATTATTAAACGGTTTTTTTTTAAAATTATTATTAATATTCCCGGTGAAAATTAATAAAATTTAAAGTAAAAATAAATTATTTAAATGTTAAAATTTTTAATTAATTTTAATATTTATTATAATTAATTATAAAATTTAAAAAATAATTTTATTTAAAATTTATTTAAATTTTATAAATAAATAATTTTTATAATAAAATTTTAAATTTATAATTATTTACATTTAATTATTAAAAATTATAAATTTTAATAATCTATATTTATTATTAAAAATAAATATAAATTATTAAATAAAATTATATTTATTTAACCGATTAATTAATAATATAAAAAAAATAAATAATTTAATTAAAAAAATAAAAAAAAATACAAAAATAAAATTAATTAATTAAATATATACATTTTTTTATATTTTAAATTCGGAAAAATTAAATTTATAAATAAATTTAAAAAAATCTTTAAAGTTAAATTATTATAATACTTTAATAAAATATTTTTTAATATATATTTAAATTAATTATTATAAAAATTTTTAATTAAATAATATATTATCTTTTCGGGTAATTTAAATGTTTTAATTTAATTTATTTACTTTTTTTTTTTTACCCGAAATAACTTTAAAACTTAAAACTTGGATGTATGATGCATATATGTCTTAATATCTTTCTTTTTTATTGCAGAATTTCCACCTACCTGCATAGTGCCTACCTACCTACTTAAAGCCCATATGCACCAAGTCGGTTAACGTTCTCAGCTGCTATCATTAAGCCATTACCATTCCATTTACAGAAAGCCCCAAAGAGAAGGAATTCTATTCAGGATTCCTCTTTGCGATTTACGACAGGTTATAGGTTATTCCGGTCGTGTATCCGGGCCAGTGAGAATGGAGTATATTATAGTCCGCATGCAATGAAACAGTCTCTTAATTTAGTTCAGTAACTAGGCGAGAAACAGGAATCTGTTTCGCCCGGCATAGAAGATGATAATATATTTAACGTCGCAGAGGCGGCGTACAGCTATCTACCTATATATTTAACGCCATCGGGCGATGTGCCCGCTTTGGGACGGGTAGAGTACCACGAAGGGCCGCGCCACCATTTCGCGTGATATAGAAATTAAAAGCAAAAGCAGAAACAAAAGAAGCAAGCCCAAAAGACGGTTGTGGGCTAAAGCCCGGCATAGAAGAGAGCGAGGAAGAAGCTGAAAAAAATTAGGCGCAATCAAAGTCAGTCATGTTCCTTATTAAGTAGATACCTAGGTACCCAGTCATCCCAAATGATACCCAAGTACACAATGGTAATAAACCGCCCGCAGACTTTGTATTCATCCCCACCTACCCCCACCTACCCCCTATCCCCTATCCCCAATATCTAGCGAGCCTTGCCCGTGACTCTCTTGATCTCCTCGAGGATATGCGCCCACATTCGTTCCTCTACGCCATCAGCTTTCGCTTTAGCAAGATGCTCGTCGATAGTAGTAGATACATTCTCGTTGTCGTAATTGATAGTGTAGCTACCGCTGCCAGCCTGTCCATCAGTACCCCTAGAAACGGTGACATCGCCCGAGACAGGAACGCCCGCCGCTTCTCCCGCCGCAGGCGGGAAGCGGGAGCTGGTGGCACAGTACAGCTGCAATGCGCCACATTCCTCAGGTGGGAGGTATGTGATAAGAAACCGGCCAATAAAGTTGAAAATAGTCCTAGCTATTGCCATCATGCCTTTGGCGTCCTTTCCAAAGGGTGTCTGGACGGCGCCCGGGTAGTTGTGGACGAAACTGACGTCAGGCGCCTGTCTTGCCATAACGTTGTTCGCCATGGTGATCATGCTCGAGATGTGACTGCGGGCCTTCATGGGCTTCTTGACGGCGAACTCCGCCCATTGGTTCTCGTCGTAAGGTCCTTCGTAGCCTGACGCGAAGACCGAGACAACACGCTTGAGCCCCTTTGCCTTTTGGATGGCCGGCAGGAGATTGAGGGCAAAGAGAATCCGAGACGTGACTGGGAGTACGTAGATGTAAGATAGGCCCTCCGCCGTGTCTGTGGAGATGATCACAAGGACAGGTTAATCACTATGGCGCTAGGCATATGAGGACACGACGGTCAGGGATGACGTACTGTCTGTGAGCATAGTGCCCTGGGTCTGAAACAGAAGATTGATGGTATCTTCTTTGGCTAAGATTTGCTGGCAAACATTATCGACATTATTGAGCAGGCTGACATCGGCGCGGATGAAGGTGTACTGCCCGGTAGGATTGATCTGCTTGCATTCAGGGATGATGCGGTCCGCAGCTGCTTGCGAGCGGCCAATGATATAGGCCCTGGGGTTCTTTACCCGCTGGGCGAAAGCCTTGAGCGTATACTCACCGATGCCGCTGGTGGCGCCGACGAAGACTCCGACCATGCCATCAGGAAGGCTCTTGCCGATGCTTGCGTTAGAAGCTTCCACGGTCGAAAGCGCAACCATTTTGAACTGAGAGGTTTGGCTAGGGTATGTCAAAAAGGGTAGGCCAGGAAGTGCTAGAAGTTTAGTTATATTCTAGACCGCCGCATCGAGAAAGGCATCTGCTTTCAAAGCTTTAGTTTGTGACACGTTATCGGATATACACTCGTTATCTCCGTTACAGTCAATCTCTCCCATCCCTCTCATTTCCTCACATCCACTTGTACAACCCAGTCTCCTTTGTTGCTGAACCTATCAATGACATAGTGGCTGGCTTTAGCGGCAGTACTTGGCGTAAATGAGATGGTCATGCCTTTCCGGCCACCAATGCTTTTTTATATTGCAAAAACCCAATCTAAATACTTGTCGGGTACTTACCTACCTGCCTACCTAGGTATCTTTTACCGATGCCACAGTGTCGGTAGGTTAACCCTTGTCCTTGAACTGTTTACTTTTTTTTCCCGGTTGTAACTGGGAAGAACTCACTGTGTCACTACCTAATGAAGGGCCTCCTTGAAAGCCACCATGTTCGTTACCTGCGCCGTGAATCCAGCTGTGTAACATGCTGCGAAGCCGTGGCGGCGACATTATGTACGATACAAATATCTTATATGTAGCATCACTACCTATCCAGTCACCCTGAATTAGTGGTGTCAGTATGCCTTATCTGTGTACTGATGATTGAACGTGCATTTCCAACACAATGCCGGATCAACCGAGGCAGCAGCCTGGGATTGCGTGTGACGAATGTAGAAAAAGAAAGCTGCGGTGCGATCGAGGGCGTCCTAAGTGTGAAACGTGCTTTAACTCTGGCATCGAATGCGTGAGAACGACAGCGCGTCTACCCAGAGGACCAAGAAAGGGGTTCCTTAAAGACCTACGGGCCCATATACGTGCGTGGATTTAACCCGAAGGATTCTCTCTCAGGGTGTAGTTGCATAGGAGATAGATGCTGCCCTGTTGCTAAGCTAACTTGTCCCTAGAAACACTAGAGCAGAAACTACACGAGCAAACCAAAGGGGACGGCGAAAGCACTTCAAACACACAAGATCAGGACGATCGCGATGACACAACCGGGCAATGCGAAAAGGGAGAGTTAAATGCTCACCGAAGAGACTCCAGCCAGTCGCATAGCAGCATCTTCAATGTCATTCCGGACAGTGCAGGAGTTGCCTCGCCACTACCCGAACCAGCGGTGCCTTGGGGATCGAGTGGCATTGTACTGAACGAGTGGGTGAAGGGCGACTTGTGAGTTCTGTTCCGAGCCTGAGGGATAAGTCTTATTTAAACTGATGGTTCGTAATATAGGGACCAACTATACTTCGATAGGGGTAAGTAGGCTAGTTTCGTAACGCCTCGTGACGGGAGTCACTCACAACGTCTAGCTCATCCAATTGTGCCAATCCTAAATAAATCCCGCTATTTCTCCTGGGCTTCCACTGCGGTCGAGACAACCCGTGGAGGTTACCGCATGTGCCTGCAGAAGGCCATGTGGACGCTAGCTATGGCCATGTCTACGCAGTTCGAGAGCATGCGGGAATCTCTGTACCAGGAGACACGACAAATGCTCGAGGAGCGCGAACAGAGCGAGCATGATATGTTCAACCTGCATCTTGAACAGCTACAGGCATGGATACTCATAACTCACTATGAATTTCTCCGTTCTAGCTATCGGCGAGCCTGGACTAGCGCCGGGAGGGTATTTCGCCTCGTACACCTATTACGATTACACGAGGTCGATGGTCCCCAAGTCAGCCTTATGCAGGCCCTACAGGCATCTACGGACGATAACATCAAGGTGGAAGAACAGAGACGTGCATTTTGGACGAGCTAGTTAGCCTCACCATCTGTAAATTGAAAAAAAAAAGAAGCAAAGCTAACAAGAGTCAGCTGCCTCGATCGTTTTGTTAGCCTAAACAATCGGCTGCCGTTGACATTGAATGAAAATACCGTAAGCCGTTCTATTTCAAGTGTCTGAGTTTATGCCAGTCGCTTAGTACCTAAGACCCCATGCTAAGACTCCTCAGATCAGCGTCTGCCTCCCGGCCTCAGAGCTGGACTTTCAAAGCGGCAATCCAGTTAGAGGATGTTTTTTATCCGAGTCACTCATGTCTGGAAATTATGGTTCATTCTCCCAACTGGCCGGTAAGACTCAACATCTCCCACCCATTTTTTCGCTCGGAACGGATTGACGAACCAGATATCTTCTCAACCTAAGAATGTGCCCAAGCGTCAACAATATGTGGCCGGGCCTTCTCGCACACCAACATGTGCTCCATTGACCAGTTGCTCTCGGGGGATCTCAAAGATTTTTGGGACCAGCACGACTGGGTCGATAATCTATTGGCCACTCGTGTCGCTGGGTTCTCCCAGAAATACTCATCCTCGTCCATCTACGCAGATCCCCTTCTCTTGCAAACACAAGTACTGTGGCACACTACGACGCTGCACCTATACAGTGTCATGGAACCGCTGACTGTGCACGACCAGTCAGCCTTCCGCGTTCTCGAGTATCAGAGGAAGGCCGGAACGGCCGCACGCGAGATCGCTAGCATCGCCAAGAATTACGCACGACCCGGGGCTTTCAAGGTAAGACTTGGCGCTATCGTGCTCAAGAGCCGTGCTAAACTAGAATCTTGTACTAAGGCTCATATCTTCATGCCGGTGGCTATTTTCCTCGCGGCTGAGTACTTCGCGGCGCAGCAGCATTCGAACTACTTGAGCTCCACAACGGAAGGGCAGGAACAGGGCCCAGAAGTGTTGAAATCAGAGCTCAGTTGCTGTATAGAGGCTCTGCGCACGGTTTCCCGGGTGAACCATCTTGCTGCCCATTACTTGACGTTGCTGCAGCCGCCGGCGGACTTGGTGGACATAGAGACGGAGAGTACGGGAACTTATTCGGGCTTAGATTTATAAGCACCGGGCGCTACTAGAGTTATTATTGGGGCATGACACATGTCACATGGCAGAAACAAAGTTGTGCGTTTGATCTTATAGAAAGCTAAGCGAGTATTATTACACCAGCTTTACTACCTAATTTTATTTACCTTTACCTACCTACTATCCTAGGCATTGAGAAATTCCATGTCCTTCCAAACTCTTATGTATCTCGTAACCAGGTCTGGACTTACCGGCCTGGAGTTCCGCAGTGTCTCGGAATGTTCCCGACTCTTTGCGGTGTCTAGAACGAGCTCGCCACAAGACATTCGCACAAAGTGCTGACGGAGGAAGTCCACTAATCCCAGCGCCGGGTTATGCTTGGCTGGTCCGTGATGTTCCTCCACTCGCTGTAGCCAGGCTGAAAATGGAATGATGTTCTCTCCTGGGACGCCGAGCTCATCAGCTAGTATCGATATCATCTCTTGCCAAGGTTGACGTGAAGGGTTCTCGATGTGGTAGACAGGGTAGGCTGGCTCGGTGCTAAGAAGCAGGTCTCCGAGCGCCGCCGCTACGTGGTCTACCGGATACCAAGAGAGCGTCTGCAATAATTAGTGATTTCTGTTATCTACCTAGGTCTCTTTTACTTTTTTTTTTTTACTTTTTTTTCACTTTTTTTACTTTCGAAAATGGGAAGAAAAGAGGAAAGGACGTACCCCCAGAAAATCCGGCAGCGCCCGTACCGTCTGTGCCGACTTAATCAAGAAGGCGAAATGCTCAACTGGGTTCCATAGGGCGGTAGTCGTTGATCCAGCAATCTGGCCGATGCGAACAACCATGGGCCGAAAACTGGCCGGGAACTTGTGCAGCGTCTCGCCCAGCATCTTCTCGCACACCAATTTTGCTTCGCCGTATCCGCTCGGCAGGACCGACTCGATGCCCATCGGCTCCTCCGGAACCCGCGCCTTCCCGCTCCACAGCGGATAGTACCCCGCCGTTGCCACTAAATTTATGCATTTTCAGTCAGCAACTTTTCTTTTCTCATCCCTTCCTCTTTTCCTCTTTTCCTCTTTCCCCTCTTCTCCCTCTTTTCCCTCTTTTCCCTCTCAACTTAACACCTACTCTACCTAAACAACCTAAACAGAAGTCAGGACAGGAGATGACATACCTGATGACACAAACAAGAACCCAATTTTCCCCTCTTCATCAGTGGAACTTGTTTTCTTATTCCCTTTCCTCGATCCCTGGCGCCTAACTCTAGTTGAGGAGCACTCGGCGGCTAACTGAATGAGGTTCCGCATGGCGCGGAATTGAGGTTCGAAGGCCTCGGTTCCGCGCGTCAGGCTCATGGGCCACGCGTTGTGCACGATGTGCGTGACCGAGGCCGTCACTGCAACGACCAATGTCAGCAATTACTTCTCGAGGTAAGATTCAATATTTAAGCCTGAAAATATGTCGAAAAAGGGACGCTTACATGCTGCGTACTCGTGCTCTGCTAGGCCTAGCCGGTCCTTACTTGTGTCGCTTGCGAGTATCGTCACCTTGGCCAGCGCTGATGCTGTCAACTGCAGGCCCCGCGCTGCCAGCGCCGCGAGCTGCCGCGAGCCACCTTCCGCGCTGATGCTGCGTCGGTTCACGCAGATGACGCGCTGCACCTGGGGTTGCGAGGCTAGGTGTGCGACGAGGTGCGAGCCTAGGCTGCCGGTACCGCCCGTTACTAGCACGCAGTGGCCGCGGTCGACCTCGGTGTTGGTGTCGACGTTGGAAGCGCTACTGATTGGCGCCGGAATTCTCAAATCCTGCACGTGCTTTGCGACGAAGGCGTCTACTATAGCTTGGCGCATAACCTGGTCAGCCGATAGTCGAGGAGGACGGGGGAAATAATCTCGTCGTACCTGTTTGTTGCCACTAGGATCAATGCCTATGCTTGACGCCGTGGCGATGATAATGCGCTGGATTGCGGCTTCTGGCAGCGCCCCGTCCGTCCAGTCGACATGTTTGTACCCAGCTGCTCGCAGCGTCTGATCCCAGACCTCGGGCGCTTGTAGCGCGTGCCGCCGCCCGTCATCGAATAACCACCAACCCTCGAGCGGCCCGTATGCCAAGTCGATCCACGGGATTGTCTGTGTCATTTCCAACATCATCATGAACCCGTCTGGCCGTAGGAGTCGATGGATATTCTTAGTCGACTTCAATATGCTGTGCGTTGCGTGCACGCAATTAGTTGCGAGAACGATGTGCTGGCTGCCGACCAGGCTCGCTGGCGGATCTTCGATGTCTAGCACCTGAAAGTCCGCTGAAGGGTAGATCTTGAAGCGCTTGCGCATTCCGGCAACAAGCGAGGATGACAAGTCGGTCACCTTGTATTGAAACGGTATACCGAGCCCGGCTAACATTGGGAGGAGGCAAGACGTTGTCCCGCCAGTGCCGGCGCCTAACTCGAGGATTTCAATAGGCCCATCTTGTTGTGGTAGGCGGAGGAACAACTGGCGTAACAGGTTCTCCATTTGCCGGATCCATGCCACATTGATAGGCGACTTCCTATACATACCGGAGGCAATTGCACGCCCTTCAGCAGTGCCAAAAATGATCTGCACACCGTCCGCTTTTCCCGTTAAGCAATCTGCAAGCTGAGTACCAACTAGGTATGTCAATTTATGATCATACGTGTGAATAGGGTTCTCTACAACTAGCTCTTCTGCTAGAACGGCGGCGGACTTTGCGGGGCTCGGTTTGGCTGTTCGAATCATCCTAGACCCAACTAATTTGACGAGGCCGCTCTGCTCAAGGAAATCGTATATGAACTTCACAAACTGCTCGTGTCTTGGGATGTACTGGATGCGCTCTAGTTCCTGTTCTGGCATCGCATCACGGACGGAGCAGCCCAGCTGCTCGAACGCGTCGAGGATATGAACAATACATAGCTCGTCGGACTTGGGCAGTACGTGTTCCACGTAGCCGGAAAACCCATTCTCCTCGATGAAGTTGTCCGTGGACATTTTAATGTCCTCGAAGGCATCAAGGAGAGCTGACGCAGAAATTGTGGCATTGTCGCTATTTGGAGGGATAACGCCATGCGCTCCGTTGATGTGAGTATGATCACCATTCATTCCATTTGTGTGCGCGTTTACTCCATTTTCGTAACCGTTCACTCCATTGTTCCGTGGCGGTTGCACTACATCGACACCATTGATGTCTTCTTTTTCTCTGGCAGTAACGTTATCGAATCCTAGCGTTCTACTAATGCAAGCAACGAGACTTTGAAAGTCTGTCAAGTCGATCAATTCGGACATCTCTAGTTTGCACTTGAATAGGTTTTGGATCTCGCTCGCCATCTCCATGCCCATCAGGGAATCGATCCCAAGGTCAGCAAGCATCGAGTTGTGCTGTACCTCCTCGGGTTCCAAACCCGAGAGGTTGCAGAGCAAATCTCGAACACTACCTGTAATGTCAGGCCGTGTTGAGTTTTTATTGGATTTTTCTTGGGGCTGGGAGCTGGGCACAGTCACCTTCTGAGCCGAGGAATGGTGGATACCATTGGCTCCGTTGATTTGAAGCGTTTCCAAAGGTTCCAAAGGAACAGACTGAATAGCTACTGGTTGTGACGAAACCCCTTTCTTACCGGATAGGTGTGTTAGAAGCTTGGCCATGCCAGCTCGGGAGACGCTAATGTAGTGGAGTCCCAAGATGACCTCAAATAGCTGACCGGTCTGGTGATCAAAGACAAAAACGTCACTGGTGCACTCCCTTTCTGAAGAGCGGGAGTGGTAGGCCACTACGTCATAGATAGTTGGATATGTTTCGTCAGACTCCCTGGGCGCCCGAATCCACTGGTCGATCCGGTCCGAGACGAACATTATCTCGTCCGGCTTCTCCACCATGCAGTTGATCCAAAGTCCGGCCACCTGACAAAAGCCGTCTGCAAGTCCGTGGTCAAGCCATGTATCGCCCGTGTGGGTTTGCTCAATGCGCCCCGCCGACTTATTGCCGCGACATGCCAGTTTTGTCAGTCCTCGAAATCTTTCATGATTGTACTGTACAGTGCTTGCGAAGGCCTTATAGATATTACGACTGCCTACAATGGCACCTTCGGCTTCGTCACCGTCGAGGAGCTCAAGGCAACGCTCGCGCTGTATAAGTCGTTCATACCTCTCGAACTCTGGTTTGTACTCGCTCTCAAGTTTAAACTCGATGCGACCTGTCACGAAGACTGTGGTGTTCGGTGGCGATCCACTCTCGCCGATAATCTTCCAATCCCAGGCGTTAGTATTGGCTCCTCTCTCAACATCTATCCAGTAGGACTTCGAGGCATCTAAGACCATGGGTGAGTGGTTCGTCATAATTTGTAACTCGGGCTTGAGCTTCAAACACTTTGGATCCCCGGTGAGGCTTGCGAGTGAATCGATGACAAGCGCGAGTTGGTACGTGCTTGAACAGATAGGAGCTGCCTCAGCAATAATGTGGGCTAATACATACGTCTTGTACTCCTTCGACGTTGAATTAATCCGGAATCGTGCTTTGCTGTTCCCATGGTCCTGGTATCCGGCGAATGTCCAAACACCCTGGGGAATATCGGACTGTTCGGGAATAGGCGGTAATGCCTCCACAATACTCTTTTCGGGATTTTTCAGTTCCATCCAATGTTTGGCCTTCTCAAATTGGTAGGGAGGCAGAAAAAGAATGGGGTACTCAGGAGACTGGATTACGTGGTGCGCCCAGAACGATACGTCCAGGCCTTCCTGACAGAGATTCGTGGTAGTATCTACCAAGAGTCCGAAGGCATTTTTACTAGTAATATTGACTGGCTCGAAAAACGAAGACTTTGGTGATCTGAGGGCCCGGCTCGCCATGGTGGTGATAGTTGAGTTGGAACCAGCCTCAAGCCAGATGCAACCTTCGGGATACTTCTGCTCAATTCTCTGGACTGCATGACTGAAGTATACGGGATATCTTAAGTGTCTCGCCACGAAATCAGCCGTCAGGGCTGTTTTGTCTCCCTCCGCGACAGCTCTTTCTAAGGGTATTATCGGATCGCGGAATATCAGCTCATTGCTAAGCTGCCGAAGTTCTGGTTCGAGGGCTTCTACAAGCGTGGAGTGGTACGCGTATAAGACATCTAGTTTCCTGGTTCTGATGTATGAATACGCACTATTACTTTTTATCGTGTTCTCGACTGTATCGATGATCGCAACCGGGCCTGCTAGAGTGAAACTACGTGGTCCATTAAAGCAGGCAATGGAAATAGCTGACTCCTTTGAGTCCTTCTCCTTCTGCCCAACCTCTGCCAACAGGCTTTCAACGTCTTTCAAGTTAGCCTCGACAGCCATCATGGCGCCGCGTTCAGGTCCCCAGCTATCGCGGATGATGCGGGCACGACCGGTGACTAACTTCACGGCATCTTTGGCCGATAAGATGCCCGAGATGCACATCGCCGTAATCTCACCAAAGCTGTGCCCGACCACAGCAGCGACATTTACTCCGCAGTCAATCCAAGTCTTAGCGCAAGAATATTGCATGGCGAAGAGAATGGCATGCAGGCAAATGATATCGTCGACAGGCGTCTTTTGAAAAATATGTGGATAAATACTTTCCAGACCTAGAGATGCGCAGATGCCATCAACTTCATCAAGGTGCCTGCGTAGGATCTTTACAGACTCATATACCACACGATCCAGGCCGACAAAGGTCGTGATTTGGCCGCCGAAGCAGAGAACTACAGGGCGGGAATTAGTGCGGCGTGGCGTGGCGACAAGCGTTTTCTGTCCATCGATGAAGCCCTGTAACTTCAGCTTCAAATCCGTGATGGTACTGCAACTAAAAATCAGTGACTGGGCCAGGTTGCGGTTTGACTGTCGGGAGACTTGGAAGGACAGATCCGCAACGGTGGGCGCAATGCTGGCTTTTTCTTGAGAAGTCAGGAGGCCAACTAGTTTTATAGCATAGGCCCTCAAGCTACGTTCGTCAAGACCGGCAAGCCAAAACGGGTATTTTTCGTTGATTGATCCAGCCCTTGAATATTGGTCCGTTGCTCTTGACTTACTACCGGATTGAGGGCCCTGTGTGATGACCAGGGAGGCATTGGAGCCCGAGGCGCCGTAGTTGTTAATCAAGGCGGCTCGAAAATCGACATCCCAAGGCTTCAATCTAATTGGAATCTCGATACTGTCCGTCGGCGTGATATGGATAGATGGATTTATGGTTTTGAAACTTGCTTGGGGAGGGATGTACCCCTTTATAATCATAAGCAGTACCTTGATCAGCGCGACGACACCAGATGCAGCCTCCGAGTGACCGAGAAGACCTTTCACGGAACTTAGGGATATCATTTTGCTGTCTCTTCCAGAACGGTTCGAAGCCCCGAATACCCTCCGCACGCTGTCATATTCAGCTGGGTCGCCAACTGGGGTCCCAGTTCCGTGGGCCTCAACGACTGATACTTGTGTTGGCTCGAGCTTGGCGCGGCGCAAGACATTATGAAAAAGCCCAGAAAGTGATGGCGCATTCGGGACAGTAATGGCTGTACAATTTTCATTTTGGTGAACTTCTGATGCGGCAATTACGCCGAGAATTTGATTGCCATCCTTGACAGCTGTCGATAACTTCTTGAGAAATACGGCGCCGACTGCTTCGCCACGGCAATACCCATCGGCATCGGCATCAAAAGGCTTGCATTGTCCTGTTGAACTAAGGAATGACGCTCCCGCCAGATTTTGATACCACTCGGGGCTTGTGATGATAGTAACGCCTCCCGCCAACGCACTCGAGCAATCGCCTGCCAGGATAGCTCTACAGGCTGTGTGAATAGCCACGGCTGACGAGGAACATGCCGTATCGATGGTTAACGCTGGCCCGGTCCAACCGAAATAATGACTGATTTTCCCGGCCGTAAATGCCTTGAGATTGCCCGTTGCCGTGTATGCGTTAGCAGGGTGGCAAGCAACATTGTGCTCGTAATCAACCAGGCCTACGCCAAGGTAACAGCCGATGTGCCTGTCGCTAACATCATTGAAATACCCCGATTGCTCGACAGCCTGATAAGCTACCTGCAGCATCAAACGGTGCTGGGGGTCAGATGAAGCCATTTCACGCGGGCTTTTCCTAAAGAACTTGTGGTCAAAAGAATCGTAATCGTCTATAAAATTGCCGTACCACTTCCGCTCGGGGTCTAGGCTTCGCCATGCAGTTTCAAATCCAAAGCGCTCCGGCGGGACCTCAACATGCTGCGATTTGCCTGCGCACAAAACGTCCCAAAAGCTCTCGAGATCAGGCGCACCAGGCAGTAGGCACGACATGCCCACCACGGCCACGGCATCGTCATTATCAGAAAGGCCGTGCTGCGAATTACAGATACCGCTACACAGCCTTTTTTCACCATCAGCCGTGTCTAAACTAGTGACATGAATCAGGCGTGTGCCGAGCTTGCGGGACAGCCAGGTCGGTACGCAACGCTCTAGACCGAAGGATGCGGCGCAGCTTGGTGTATTTAGCGCCGCAAATGCTCGTTTCCAGTTGGCCTGCTCCGTCAATATCGACCGTATGACCTTTCGGTGAAGCGAGCCCGTCTTGATATAGCCTCCGGAGTCGTCGCGCATCGTTTGCACAAGCTCCGCGGCATCGGGAAACCGCAGCAATGCCTGAGGTTCGTCACATAGCCGGATCAAGGCCTCCGCACTGGCAGCATGTTGCGGGCTGTGGAAACTACCGCGAAGACCGAGGCGGGTGGTGGTTAGGCCGAGAGCATTGAGGCGCTGCTGTAGGCCCGCGACGTCACACTTGCGGCACGTCACCGTAACTCGTCGTTCGTCGGATATTACGGAGATATAAGCCTAGTTTATGTTGAGGTTTGTGTTATTGTTTTGGGCTATAGTGGGTAGGTATGTTTCCATGGTGATCTCAGGGGTATTGAAAAAGGGGGGAAAGGGGCCATACATACATCAGGAAATTCTGGCAACACAGCACTGAGTGCATTGTCTAAATCTGCTGAAGCCCAAGCCGCCGAGAAAGACGCCCATATCGGTTGCCCGTCGGTGTCGCAATTCTGCGCGTCCACGATCGCCCCAATAATCATTGCTAGTCGAATGGCAACAGTGCCGAATTTTCGCAACTGTAGGTCATCGGCAGCGCTCGAGACAGCCACGGCGCTCAACAGTCCGGAACACAACCCTAGTATCTCGCAGTTGCGATCATGTTCCATGTTACCGGAACTCTTGAAGTTCAGATATTGCAGCAGGTGCGTAATAACAATTAGCGGCGTTAGAAGGATGTTCGGCAATGGAAAGGCGGCTAGACCCCGAGGAAACGAGCCTGTCCGCAGCCAATCGTCGAGATCACAGAGGAGTTCGCCTCCAGGGAACGCACGCAGCTCAGGCATATCATTAGTAACGATATCCCATCGGTGCTGTAGCTCGGCGAGCACCTCCGGTACCCACTCTAAAGCCGGGTTCTTGAGGACGGCGGCCCGCAGCTCGCTAGCTGTCTCATGCGTGAAATCAAGCGGCTGCGATCCAAAGATCAAAACCGCGCGCGACTCTTTCTCGTGATGAAGTAGTGTAGAAGCCATGTTCCTAACTGACGTAGACGACCGGTGTACTTAACGAACTTGTATGAAGAGGACTAGCAGGTATCGTGTGTTTTGAGCAAATAGTTAACGGTAATATATGATGAGTGTTTACGAGCGCAAGCCAGCACTGCTTATTTCGGTGCCAAGATAGGAGGTAGGTTTAAATGGACATATCAACTGAGGTCTAATAGTATTAGTCTATCTTCTGTCTATTACCTAGAAAGACACCTCACTACAGAGCAGGCTAAATCAACAGCTTATGCTATTTACCTATGTACTTAACTCCTAAGTTGCCATCGCCACAATTCCCACAATAATTTTGAAGTTTTCAACAGACCAAGTCTGAGTATTTCCTTTTCCAATACGACGAAGATTAACTTTGTCGAAAGAAAAACAAAAGTACGGACTATATTAGGTATGTATCGGAGTAATTTTTCGCTGCCTCTTAAGTAATAGTGATCTAGGTTAGATATTATGATGTAAGAGGCAGGCTGAACCTGGTACGTGAAACCTTTCTCCTTATTCAAGGTGTAGTCGTGAAGGCTATGGAGTATCCGTCGGAGTTATAAATGGTCATACGAGGAAAACCTTCTTTGTTGGAAGCTCAAGTACAAATACATGGGTAGCTATCATAGGTAATCAGTTCCAAAAATCAGAGATCATCGCGCTCTCTTAGAAGCTTTGCGCCTATCATCACAATCCTCAAGACAGCAAAGTACGTCGTCACCTCGTTGTACTTGACTATGATCCTAACGACACGCATAGATGACATACACGGCCCTCGTACACCTTTACCGCAAGCCTGGGGCGAGCCCTAAGGCGTTCCAAGAGTACTTCGAACAGAACGAGATCCCGGTCCTGAAGAAAATCGGCGGTGAACACTTTCCCATCTCTCACAAGCGGTTGTATTTGAAACGTTCCGAGGACGGGGACCACGAGGCGACGCTGCACCGGGGCCAACAGGGGGACTTCCCCTATGATGCCGTCGTTCTACTCGAGTTCGAGAGCCAGGACCACTGTGCCAAATTTCTGTCCCTCACCCACGAGCCTGAGCACCTCAAGACCTACGATCACCCGCTCATGCCCGACCGCTCTAAGTCGGTCTCTGTCATTCTCGATCAGGTCTACGAAGCCCGGCGTTGAGCTTGGGGTTTTGGGAACACTAGCCCGACAATATACGAATGGGTATGAATAAGAGCTGAATTTAGATAGGATTTCTATAGATCTATGCATGACCCTGATGTACCCATCGCTGTTCCCTAAAGTACATAGTTGACCGTGATACTTCCCAGTGGACTCTTTTGAAGATAGGTATTAGAGTTTCTTCGTCCTAAGCTACTGTTAAATGTAGACGGAAATCCTACAGTACTTGTGAGATTTGCTAAAGGGGAGTTCATGTGCAGTTAAACCACGAGCGATGTCTATATTAGCCCCAAGAAATGTACCATACTAGGTAGAGGTTGTATATTAACGCTGGTTCTCTTTAAGACTAAGGGGGTTTCGCCCCCTTCTTATACTCAGCTAGCTAGCAGTGGCCCAGTAGGCCCTTCGGAAGGCCCGCAGGGCCTTCCTCCGGCACTACCCCTGGTTGTTACTTGACACTAGGTCACTAGCCATACGTTTTCACGGGGCTATTGTTTCTTGTTTTCAAGTCCATCAATCAAGCAACTTCTAGAAGACAAAACTCGCTCTAAAGAGGTATATAGGGGCAGTTGCAATTAGCAGATGAGGGTCCATCTTCCCCAATATCCTAGCAAAATGCAAGTTTCTTAGACCTAGGTCGTTTATTTTCTCATATACCTTGAACGTAGATAGCTAATAATACCCCCCGGGAAGCTCCTAGTACTCCTGCTTTTGGACCTTGGCCAAAATACCATGCTGCCTAAAGAAGTACGAGCTCTCCACCCAGTAATTGGCAGGGTCCTCAAGTTCAACCTGGATACTTAAAGTCAGGATGTTTTCTTATAGGTGCAGGGCGATGACTGACCTTATAATTGAGAAAAAGCGCGGGGACGAGCTTTTTAATTTCCATGATCGCCGTGAGTTTCCCGGCACAGACGCGTCGTCCGGCGCCAAACTACGAATTGTCAGCAAATTAATCGTCCCTAGACCTGTTTCTTCTTGTTATTTCCACGCCTGTGTACATGTACGTACTGTCATGATACTGCTTATCAGCCTCCGGCGCTCGACATGGTCGTCGATCATGAAGCGCTCGGGCCGCCACCCATCGGCATCATCACCGAAGGTAGCTTTGTGCCGGTTAACCACGTAAGGATTCATGCCCACACACGTACCCTCCGGGAAGAAGCGGTCGTGAAGGACAACCCCACCCTTCGGCACTACGCGCTCGAGAGGCAGCGCGAAGGGGGGGTGTAGCCGCGACGCCTCATTGAAGCAGGCGTCAAGGTACGGAAGGTCCTTGACCTCCGCCCACTTGGGAAACGGGCGCGACAGGCCCGTCGCCGCGTCGGCAGCTCGCAGCTCGGCCAAGAGCTTGGCCAGGCTCTCCGGGTGCGCGAGCAGGTTAAACACAAGCTCGCGCATGACGGCGGAGACGGAATCCGAGCCGGCGATGACATTCGAATACGTCCAAGTACGGGTAGCCCTGCAACAGCTTCCAGTTAGCCACGCAATTTCTACCGACAGATCCGCCGGCCCGGCAACTCACCAATCTGGGAGACCGCTGTGGTCCGCCTGTATGCGCATGAAAAGAGAGAGAAAATCTCCCTTGGGTGCTTGCTTTTCCGCAGCCAGGCCGTTTCTCGTCCTTTCGTCCACATTCTTAGATACAATCTGCAGGATAGGCACCGCAAGGTAGTTCTTCAGAACATGCGCAAGGGGGCTCTTGTAGAGAATTCTGTCCAGCGTGGGCCACTGCGTCATCTATGACAAGAAATCAGCCAAGTTTTTGCCTTGCTTAGAGGGGGTTAGGGACTTGGTTAGGCTTACGGGGCCGATACTCAGGTTGAAGTCCCAGATGCCTGCCAGTAGGCCATTCACATCAGTTCCGGTTTCCAAGAAACCGTAGCGTTTCGAGAACGTCATGGTTCCCATCACGTCAAAGGACCAGAACTGAAGCCAGCGTCCGAGATCGATGGTCGCGCCAGTGTTGGCAAAGAGTTGATCCAACTTGCTGAAAAGAAGGCCCGTTACTTCATCGACGAAGGGCTCGAAAGACATGATATAAGAAAGGGAGTATAAAGGCGAGATGGGGGTCCTGAGCGTCTTGTGCATTACCTCGTCTTGTGTGGTGAACACGGCCGGGAGAGCACCGCCCTTAGCGTAAGGCATGATGCCACGGTAGAAGAGACTCTGCTTTTGTAAGCCCTATTTCAATTCCTCTGGAATCATTACGATACTCACTTTGCCAAAGCCCGGTCGCATAGGGTAGAGCTCGGGAATGGCGGCGGGATCGTTCAAGGAGACCATATTTGGCCCTAAGCGAACAAACTCGCCATACTTCTCATGGGCCTCAAGATGGATGATCTCAGCCTTCTTAGTTTTCACCCAAAGCATCCTCTGCGCGTCAGTGAATTTTGCCCAAAAGGGCCCCGGTATGGTACGAAGTTTCCAATATGTTGTAAAGAGATGCAATATCGTATATATGATAAGCATCGCTGCCAGGGGTATAACGAGGGAGAACATATATCTATTCGTCATGGTAAAGGTATACATCGTTGGATCAATTTGAAGTCTCTTGGTACTTGTAGGGAAAACATGGATATACTACTATCATCACAAGATAGGAGAGACTTTCCAATGCCCGGTGACTCGCGATCAGAGCATAACAGGCTATATGAGAAAAACATGTTGCAACTTCAAGGCCAACATACTTCAGACTAGACGCAGAATCTTCGACGTAGTATTAGCTGTGCTAACGCGACCGGTATAGGTAGAATCATCATGAGATTTCGCATCTTCCCGTCACACAAAAGCTACCTAGGTAGGTACCTAACTTACTACATGACGGAGATATGACATTTACGCGCCAATCCCCGACCCGTGTCGACGCCACTGTACGACCGGAGATCATACGGATATTGGCTAGCCGGCACGAGAGATCACATAACAGTTACTCCGATAATGGTGCAAAAGAGAACCCGAATAGTTATCTACCTAGGCACCTAGGTAAGTACCAAATTACCGTGAAGTTTGACCGATGACTGAGCGTATGTACCGGCCCCCCTTTCCCGATACTATAGGTACATATCCGTGTACTAGCACTAATTAACGCCTCCGTGCCCCCATACTACCGGATATCTCTCAGCTATATCGCGAGCCTCGCCCATTTTACCAATTTATGCATGATGCTTAAAGGGCATAGAGGCGTCAGCCGGCGCTAGTAAGCGTCATCATTTCTTCAGCCCAGCCCAGCTCAGAGTGAACGGTGCCGCCGAGTTGACTTAGGAGGTAGGATTTAAACCTCTGTCACACTCAAACAATTTCTAGGTATTTTTTAGAAGACGTCTTACCGACCTGTGTCTCAAGGTCCCTTGACGGATCCTCGTAATCTATCCTTTTTCAACTATAGCTGAACATTAGAACTGGGGGCTGAAGGATGGGAATGACAGAATATAAGATGACTTCGATAGCATGCTTCTCTCATTGCGTATAAACTATAACTACATCATTTACTAGTTGTATATCAGGGACTTGACGGTTTTCCTATTCAAAATCGCTCTAGAAACTCATCACGTGTATCATCAAGTTTGAGCAGCATGGGTTACAAGCTCACAATATACGGGGTCCTCATGGCCACATTCGCCTTTTCAACGACCGCCCAAAGCTTTGATCCATATTCGTACGCGCCGAACGACTTGCTCACGGTTGATGTAGCAATTATTGGCGGCGGTGCAACGGGTAGCTATGCTGCGGTGACACTATTAGATATGAACCATAGTGTCGTAGTGGTTGAGCAAAGCGCCATACTCGGTGGCGCAAGTCGCACATATATCGATCCTATTACTGGCTCGCCCATCGACTTCGGCGTTCAAGTATATCAAAACACTGACATTGCGCTCGATTTCTTCAACCGTCTTAATGTCACTACCACAAGCAACATTCCGGCGAGCTACAATACCACCGTGTATGCCCACTTCCCATCAGCGAATATCTTGAACTGGGCTCCAAGCTCCGACTTCACTGCCTACATCGAACAGCTCGACAAGTACCCCTGGATGACCTACACAAGCAATGTGGCCGACCCCGTCCCGGAGGACCTAACCATACCAATGAGTAGTTTCGTCGATAAATATGAGCTCAGCGACGTTGCTTATAGCATCTTCGCCGTTTATGGCGCTTCATTAACAGACTCTCCTTCATTTGGGGTGCTCGTGGACGCGGGGCTGGCCGAATTTACCGAAGCCAATAATGTAAGTAGTGTTGTTGGCGGCAATGGACAGCTGTACAGGGAAGCTAGCAAGGTGCTGGGTTCAAGGGTGGTGCCGAACTCGACAGTCACCGAGGCGCGCCGTAGCCAGAACCAGACTGACATCACATCACTTGTGATCAACGGGGCTAATGGCCAGAAGTTAATACAGGCGAAACGTCTGTTGATAACCATCCCGACATCCCAGTCCAATATGGATGCATTTAACCCAGACGATAAAGAGATGGAGATATTCCGCGACTTCTACTCTGCTGGTTATTATGTAGGTGTTGCCCGCCTTGCTCAGGGGGTCCTACCACCCAAGACGCGGTTTCAAAATGCCGACCCCAACGCGGCGTACCACATCGTACCGCCACCTGCTCTCATTTATATACAGCCCAGCTCTGTCGAAAACCTGTACCGGTTCCAGTTCTATACTGCGGACGTATTGTCCGAGGACGTTGCGAAGAGTGATTCACAAGCCGCGCTTGAGGAGTTTGTGAACGCCTTCGCCAACACCAGCTCAACGGAAATCGAGATCGTGGCCTTCCGATCAACTTCGCCTTGGCGCTCGAGGCTTAGGGGGAAGGCTATCGAAGCTGGCTCTTGGAGGAAGATGTACGATTTACAGGGCTATCGGAACACGTGGTATACTGGGGTTCAATTCTTGCCTGGATCGAGTCAGCTGTGGAATTATACGGCGTCTCTCATCCCAGACATTGTCTCGGGGCTTTGATCGAGGCAAGAAATCTTCAACAAGGTTGATGTAACGAAGTGAAATGCAACATCGTACTAGCTTAGGAGGTAGGTAGGTAGCTTATGGGTAGGAGGTAGATAAAAATTCTATGTGTTACCTAGGTACATAGAAAGACCAAATTCTATCGGATTTGAGCTTCCAGCAGCTTCCAAAACTCAGCCCGTGAATCCGCCACCATCTTCCGCTCGTCATAATGCCAGATACGATGCGAACGCCACGTAAGCTCGGCGAGACACTTATCCCAGTCCTTCATAGCGGGCGGGTAACGCCACTCTAGAAGCTGGCCAATGATGCGGCTACTCTCACACACGAAGTGGGCACGTTCCGTGCGCGTGTTACTGTAGGCTTGCAGGGCCGCCCGTACCGTCGCTGCCTTGCTATGCTTCAGATCCGTGCCCCCGGCCACTTCGGCCAGCAGCTCTGATAGCACCAAGCAGTCCTCGATGCCCATACCAGCGCCGGCGCCGTGGTGCGGACTCATCGCATGGGCGGCATCGCCGGCAATAGCTACACGACCCTGGACAAAGGTCGGAGCTGGATGGTCCACGTTGTCGAAGATCCCCCACTTGACCAGCTTGTCCGGCTCCGTAAACTCGATTACCTTTTCGATAAGACGGCGGATTGGCGCGCGATGATGCTTAAAGGCGTCGAGGACTTCATCTCTATCTGCCGGCGCCGTCAACGTGTCTCTGTTAGGCCAGTCGCCCGGGTCCATTATAAAGGCTACAACGTTTATAAAGCTGCCCTGCCCAATTGGTATCGTACCGATGTAGCTGTTAGCTCCCATATGTATGTGTCGATTGCGCGCCTTATACTCGCCCAGCGCATCGATCGCGAGGTTCATCGGAAGCGCCGCTCGCAGTGCATATTGGTGGTTATACGATGGCACGGCTGCTGGATGACTGCCCAGCAAGATCTTGCGGATACGCGACTTGATGCCGTCACAGCCGATGACTGTCACACGTCAGCACGGAGGCGAGAATGCGATAATACCTACTAGGTAGGTAACAGGCTGAATAACGTGACGGCATACCAGCATCCGCCTCAGCAGTACTTCCATCGCTGAATTTCAGCAGAACTTTCTTATCGTCCCCTTGATCCACAACTTCTTCAATGTTCTTGCCGAACTCGATCGTGTTTTCGGGTAAGAGTTGAAGAAGCTCGTCTAGGAAGTGCGCTCGCACGCACCCTTCGAATCCTCGGTAGCCAGCGTAGAGTTGAAAGCAGAGCGGCTCTTCTTCTTCATCTTCATCTTCGCCGCCGTCGTTATATGCATTCAGGTACTTCAACCAGTCGTTTGGGTCATTAGGATCCCCGTTGGCGGTGGCGACTTTCGCCGCGGCCTCGAAAGTTCTAGGATGTAAGAGAGCGAGGGCTTCCTTAGTGTCTGGAAGATTGAGTCAGCAAATCTCGCCGAGATACAGTATTGACATGGGCTAGCCAATCACTCGGCTGTCGGATATCGTCAGCTTCATTTCTCTTGATCACAACGCGAGACCCAGATATCGGTATACGCACTGTAAAGCCTATGCCCGCCCCAACAGGTCGGAAGGATGATACCTTCTCATACACTTTCACGCTGATGCCGCGGTGGACGAGGCCAGCCGCGAGTGACAACCCGATAATACCGCCGCCAATGACGGCAATATGAAGAGGTTCCCCTGTTTGAGCGACTCCTGACATGTTCGGGTGCACAGATGTGTTCTTATATCGACCCTGATGCGGAATTTGTACTTCTGAAGAGTAGGTAGGTAGGTAAAAGTGAGTTAGAAAGAGCTTATATATAGGCACTATTCAGAACAACACTAGAGTACTGTCGAAATATACACGGAATATACACGGAGTATACACGGAGTATTAATCACCCCGAGCACAACGATCGACTTCATAGCTCCTCATCAAAAGTAAAACCCCTTTTAGCCGTTTTTAATATTTAAAAATCCCCCGTTGTCGGGCGCTTATTTTTCTACAGTGGTGTATACCATATCTCCCTACCAGGTACCTAAGATCTCGAAAGAGTCGATTCAACATGGAGGACTACTCAGACTTTTCCCGCTATCAAGACATCTTCGGCCAATTGCGGCTGCTCAAGAGCTACACCCACTTCCTACTCTGCTTTCAGATGCCAGATGGCCAATCAAGGGAGTCAATCGTTGAGGAGCTCAACTCCGCCATCACGAAGCTCACGGCCACATTCCCGTGGTTGGCGGCCAAGGTCATCAATGAAGGTAGCGGGAACGGCAACTCGGGGCTGTTCAAGGTCGAGCGTTGCCCACAGTGGGAGCCTCCCAATAGCATCTTGGTTGTCAAGGACTGCTCAGACGAGTGCGCATCGTTTACGGATATAATGGCGGCCAAGGGACCGGTCGACATGCTCGACGCCCCCATGCTCACGCGATTCCCGTCCTTCCCTCAGAGCTACCAAGAGACCGAAGACGACCCCGCGCCGGTCCTCAGCCTGCAAGCCAATTTTATCCGCGGTGGCTTGCTACTCGACGTAGCAGCACAGCATAATATCATGCCCGGCAGCGGCATCCTGCAGTTTTTGAGGCTGCTCTCGAAGGCTATGGCCGGCGAGTCTCCGACCCCGTTGGAGATCGAGCAGGGAAACCGAGACCGACGCCAAATGATACGCCTACTTCGTCCCGATGAAGAGCCTGTCAACACGAGCCGGTACGATAGACCTTCGCTGCTGAAGATCGCCATCCCAGCGGTGCCAGCGCCGTACGGTCGCTGGTGCACGTTTCGTCTCTCAGCGAAGAGCATGTCGGCGCTAAAGGACATGTGTAACGATGCGGCCAGCTTCGTACCTCCTGTCACGTTCGTGTCGTCCAACGACGCCCTTACGGCTTTTTTCTGGCAGAGGCTGGTAGCGCTCCGGTTGGCGCGTACCCCCGGGTCCGGCACCACTACCTCCAAGTTTGTCCAGGCCGTGGACGTCCGCGCCGTCATGGGCGTGCCCACCGAGTACATGGGCCACATGGTGTACAACACCTTTTCTCAGCTGACCTTCACCGAGATCGCCGAGGAGCCCCTCGCGACGCTGGCAAGCCTGATGCGGAAGAATCTCATGGAGGACGTGAACGAGCGCGCCGTGCGCAGCTTCGTAACGCGGTTGGCCAACACGCCCGACAAGACGACCATCATGTACGGTGGCGACATGAGCCCAAACGACGTGGCATTCACGTCGATCGCACAGGCCGACCTCTACAACGTGCCCTTCGGCGTGCTCGGCAAGATGGCCTTGTTCCGACGGCCTAAGTTCATCCCTAGGGCTACGACGGGCATCTTGTTCCCTAAGACTTTGGACGGCATCACGGACTTCTTGGTCTGTCTAAATGACCAAGACTTGGCAGACCTCAAGGCAGACTCGAAGTGGTGTACTTACGCTGAGCTGATTGACAAGGATTGAATTTAGCTAAATCATAGCCTTATTGTTACGTCTTGAGACTTTTACTGGTTCTCGTTCTTGGATACTACTCTACAGGACAGTAGACAAACTCGGTATAACACTCCTTTCATTTTCCTAAGATCTTAGTGTCATGATCTCCAGGAGATTTGAGCTCAGGGGTATGTGAAATGATTAAGCTTGAGTGTCGCTGTGGGTCACCTCGTCAAATAGACAGGCCACCTACGTACCTCCTAGGTGCTAGGTACTAGGTACCTAGGTAGGTTCGATAAATAATAACTCCTGAGCTCGCTCTATTACTCCGTTCTCAACCATGAGGTTTTCCCTTTCTGCTATAACAAACTCTCCCAAGATTGGGTACATAGGAGCTAGCCTAAACTCCGAATTTCAAACAGAATTTCCGAAGATACTACATTTTGTCTAGCTTCGGTGAACTATCAAAGTCCACCACGATCAAGTTGTTACACAAAGGGAAGGGGAGGAGACAAAAGGAAAGGGAGTAAGGTAAAGCCGCAATCGCCGCCTAGGTACCTGTGTATTTGCACATGGGTCTCTTTCCCATATAACAAGTCGTCGTGGCTTTTCATCGGACATAAAATCAAGCCCATCAAAGTAATTAACTATCAACCATGGCACCCGACACACTCTCTCTTGAAGGAAAGGTGGCTATCATCACGGGCTCCGGCCGTGAAAATGGCATCGGCGCTGGGATTGCCATGGCTCTGGCCCGAAATGGCGCAAAAGTGACGATCAACTACATTTCCGAAGCGACCGCACCACGAGCTGCTGAGGTCGTAAAGAATATCCAAGCTATCGGGGGCAAAGCCACAGCAATACAGGCTGATATATCGTCTCTCCCCGGGGCAACAAGGCTCGTTGACAAAACTCTCGAGGCGTTTCACACCGACAAGGTAGATATTCTAGGTATGTTGTATGCACTTCCTAGGAGGGGACATCATTAATGTAGATTTTAGTCAACAACGCCGGCTTCTACCAGCCCGCGACGGTGCTGGACGTAACGAAGGAAGCACTAGACAAGAATTTTGGTGTGATGGTTTACGGGCCCGTCTTCTCGACGCAGGCCGTCGTACCATACATGCCACGAGGCGGTCGTATCGTTAATGTTGGATCCGGAGCATCCAGTACGTGCCGAGAAGCCGCGGGGCATTGCTATCTACCTAGGTTACTCTATACTCGGGTTTGCTGCTGACCATCAAATCAAATTGGCAGAGCTAGGCAACCCTCAAGCACAGTTCTACACAGGGGCTAAAGCGGCAATGGACGCCGTTACATTTGCTGCTTCTATGCAGGTATGTAATGCTGCATTTTACATCTGCGGTTTAGTTAAATACGACGCCTACTAAGTAAGAGGATAGCTCGGAAGACAGCACGGGATTACCATCAATACGGTTATGCCGGGCCCGGTATCAACGGATGCAATACCGCTGGGAAGCAAGGTGGAGGAGGCGCAGCGAGGCTTACTTGTGCCCATGACGAGAGCGGAGGAAAGGTTTGGTACGGTAGAGGACATCGCAGATGCGGTGCTGTTGCTCGTCCAAGAAAAGAGCAGATGGATCACCGGGCAAACTATCGGCGTGAATGGGGGTATCACTGGGAACTGAGCTGATCCTAACCACCGCTCAGGATCAAATATGAAGGGATCGGGAGAGACGTCCTCGTTGGAATGGACGAGGAGTGTTGAGGTGCTGATGTGCTGATGGAGGTTCCGGGTGTCCAGGTACGCTATGACGACGTGTTTGCACAGGATGAAATCGTAAGCGCAGATTATTGGGGTGAGGTATTTGCTGAAGCCTTGGACAACAGTTGTGTTATCGTTCGAGCTTCAGGCAGCCCAGATTCTGATAGACGGTCTCACCAGTGGCTCGCAAGGCTAGCTGCGTCAGCTATACCCATGCAGCACTAGGTACGAATAACAGATGAGTGTAGATGTGGTCCGAAGGCGTACGAGTAGAAAAGTGATTGGGGTATGTGCGTGACTTGAGCGTTGAGTAGAATCTTTACACCCATTATCTAACGTTCTTCATTAAGGACCTAGTATAAATACTCTGAGTCTTCGCTTTTAGAATTCTATTAGCTTATGAATTGACAATGTTGTAAATATTATTGACATGGATGTATCTAGGTCAGGGCAGTAAACTATGATTGGTCAAGCTATCCCCGGTACCCCACATGCTCCATTTGAAGCCTTACGTCACTATTAGGTAGTGTTACACTTAGGCGTTCTTGCCAGCAGCTGAGAGTAGTGTTGATCTTAGACTTCTACAAAATATTTACCTAATACTTAACAACATATAGTGTTTATAAGTTAATATACTTCAGTAAGTTTAAGAAAATATTTTTTCTCAAAGGGACAACTAATTAAGTATTAGGTCAGTTTTACAACCAGCAAGTAAATGTCAAGTTCAATATATATGAAAGATTCAGCCGTGAGGCGTCCGCACTAGGCTGCACGTCGGTGGAACCCCCCCTTTTCCCGGTCATAACTCTGTGCGAGCTGAGCCCCTTGTGCAGGATACACAACAACGGCAAGAAGCCGAGTTTAGCTGTTCGTATCAGCCAAGTCGTCATCCACAAGGAAACTAATTTCTCTATCCGACGCTCCGAAAAGCAGTTCTCCAACCATCGCAGGGTCCTGTTTCACTTCAAATCTTGAATGACCTCCAGAACTGTGTCTGACAGCGCTGAGCTGTGGCGTCCTTGTTATGTATATCCTCCGCCGAGCAACGCACGATTACTTTGCCAATCGTCATCGTCTCCAAGAATTCTCTAGGATCAAGTTTTCAAGTTACCTAGAGGATCTCTGTGGGCTGGCTGAGACGTAGAGAAAGTCTCAACTTCAGACCAGTCAACCAAGCCTTCATAATGACGGTGAATCTTACGCACACTAGCGGCGGATGAGGTTCACGACGGTCTACCTCGGTGTGCCCCGTCAAGTATCCCGTCATATGCAAGTGACCGATCCGACTTGACATGTCATTAGTTTCCACCCGACCATGCATGTCAGAGAGGAGTTGTTGGGTCGTGATGTCCGTATCACGTTGATACACGATTAGTATCAAAGAGGCTAGAGATTGTACTGATAGTCTACTACTCTCCAGATGTTTCAATACCACCAGTCACAATTTAACCCAATGACTTCTTCTGTTCCGTATTCCCCAATAGGTTTTCGAGAGACGGCCCGAGAGAACGGCCGATATATGCGTCTCAAGTCACTGTCCTTTTCGTACCGGTTTGGAAATATATTACGCGTTCGCAGTTGTTAGGTTTTGGATACTTAAAGGAACGCTAATCCCGCTGCCATCCTAAGCATCAGACTCAGATCCTGGTTATTCATTTCGATCATTCGAAAATGGAGTCCCCGCCTACCTACCCCATCACCGGTATCAAGACCGATGGAGATTCTCCAATTCGCAAAGACATTGATGATTGGTACCAAGAGCAGACAGATGCTAGTGGTGACCGTATTCAGCTAACTCTTTTTGTGGAAGCCTTAACTAAAATCCAAGCGCGCCCCCTTTCTGACGAGCGTTCATACTTCCGTTTAGCTGGCATCCATTCGGCGCCATGGACGAGTTGGGACTATGTGACACCTTCTGGAACAGGTTCCGAGGGTAGCTTTTGTACCCATAACAATTACACCTTTCCAACCTGGCATCGGGTGTATATGACCTTGTTCGAGGTGGGCTTATTTCTCGGGGGTTTTTCCAATAACCCTTGGTTTAGACCACCAATCTTCTAACAATTTGAACAGCAAGTAGTTTATGAAACAATGATCGACTATATTGATGAGGCTGCTGGTGTATCGGATGCTGAGAAAGATAAATGGAAAAGGGAAGCTGATCAATGGCGTCTTCCATACTGGGACTTTGCTCGTTTTGCCAAGAACGACGACGGCACCACAACTGGTAAACTCAGCGGACCCATTTTGGCCACGTTGCCCCAAGTCGAAGTCAAAGAGCTCAGTACCGGAAAACCGGTTGTCAAAACCAACCCTCTTTATAAATTCGAGGCCGAGAAGCTTATGGGCCAACTAGAACCCCCATACACAATCAATGACCAGCCGGATGGTTCAGACACGATTCCGGTAGGCTAATTTTCTCTATACTCGCGACAGAGGCTGACTCCGATTCAAGTTCAGTAAATGCCAATCTACCACTAAGTACGGCCTTAGAAAAGGGGAAGACCAGAGCGCCTGGGCCGATGCCGGACAAAACTGGAAACTAGTTGTTCTGGCGTTGAACGAGCACCCATGGTATCAGAACCAGGATAACATCCCAAATCTCCAGGATATGGTCTTCCGGTTACTGAGGACCGAAAATAAATCCTGGTCACAATTTTCAACCACTAGAGACGGCGATTCTGATCCCGCCGCTTGGATGAATCTCGAAGCAATCCATAATAATATCCATGTAAGTAATTGAAGCCTGGAAATATTCATGTGCCTGACCAGCGATATCTCGCAGAATTGGGTGGGTGGATCCTTCTTTGATATTCCCGAGGCAGGGAAGGATAAAAGGCTCTGGGGCTGCGGTCATATGTCTGAAGTTCCCGTGGCTGCGTTTGACCCTATATTCTGGGTGTATCACTGGTAAGTTGTAGAATCCATACCCTGTTTGGCGTGCGATGAATTGTAGATGCTAATATTGGGGGGGATGGGGGTATAGCAACATTGACCGTCTGACTGCCATCTGGCAGTCTTTGAACCCTGAAAACTGGTTCGATGGCGATAGTGAATCATCACTGTACAATGAACTAACTCCATTCCACAAGGATAAGGAAGCAACTACATTCAAGTCCAACGACGTGAGGGACTGGAGGAAGCTGGGGTATGAATATGCTATAACCAAAAAGGACACAGAAGATATAAAGAAAGATATAGACGAGTTGTATGGAAACGAGTCATTGACGCGGGACAGTGTTCCTAAGCGGGACTATATTCTGAGTATCAGGTACGACCGGTGAGCATTCCTCTCCTTTATAATCGCTCAACCAAGCATGCACCTTGTATTAATTTAATCTTAGTTATGCCTTGGGGGGGAGCCCTTTCCTAATCAATATTTTCTTCGAAGACGTCGATCGCAAGGACTTCTACGACACAAAGTCCAAGAACTTCATAGGCAGCGTGTTTAACTTCAGCGCCAATATACATGGCACCGACTGTGGCAATTGCATTCGACAACAGCAAGATAGTGTCCGATCCGTGAGTCAGCTTCCGGCTACTTTCGCAGTCGAGCACTATCAGAAAGATAAAGAATACCCAGAGGTGTATTATGTTGTGGTGAACAGCCTAGGCAAGGTATGAACCATTGGAACTGGGTGTTGATGAGTATCTCACGTTAATTAACAATGACAGGCCGTTGATGTAACAGTCGAAATTACACTTCGTGAGTCGTCAGAGCGATATAGGGACGGTCCTGGGCGCTATAGGGAAATACGCAAGGGAAAACGTGCTATCGTAGACTAGGGCACGGAAACCAGAGGCAGTGCCAGTAATGAAGGTAAAATGCTATACTACATCAAAGTACCGGCACTGAGGGAAATGTGAAGGGTTCAATCTATTTCATTGACGGATTTCCGGGAGTAGCAATCGTACGAAATAGAGGAAGATTTCACTATGCATAGTGTCATAGTCCATACTTGCTAGCAATGAGATCTACATCTTTAGTCGAGACGATGTGAAGATGATTGTCTAACTCACCTTTACCGCCAATGATGCCGGATACGATTTCCAGAGCCTTGTTGTGAGCTACGCCGGAGTGAATGTTGACGAGAGGCGCGGCGTACCTACCTGTTGTCAGGAGGTTGGGGCGGCAATAGAGTGAAAGGTAGTCGCTAAGTAGCATCTTCATTCCAAGAAGTAGAAGTGAGACTAGAATAAACCGCAGTCCTCAGTAGAGTAGGGGGGGAACCCCCTACTATATATACAGCTGCTAGCTAGCCGAGACCCACTATATTATCCCCTGACACCTGTGCAGGTAAGGGCACACGTACATGGAAACGAGCTTGACGAAGAAGTTATCAAAAAGAAAGCAGAATCTTGATTGAAAATGGACGACTTATTCCGGTGTGTGAAAAGGTTTACACTTCTTGTCTCGGGGGAAAATCACGTGCATAATTGAACTTGTAGATATCTCTAAAACAACACCGAGCCTCTTGGTAATAGGTTTTAAAAGGTGTGCTTAAATAAGTGTAAGCCTTATTTATTATAAGGGGAAATAATTAAAAATGAGGCTGTTATATAAAAGTAAACATAAATTAAATTAATTTTTTTATTTTTATATTGTTTTTTTATATAAAAATAAATATAACATTAAAAGTTATTACGGATTTTTAATTTAAAAAATGTTATATTTAAACTCGCCATTATAATTAAATTAATATAACTTTATTTATTTTATATTATAATTAAAATTTAAACTTTTTTTTATATATAAGTTTATAATTTTTTATTATTAAATTTAAAAAAATTATCGGCGAATTTAACGCGAACGAGGAAATTTAAAAATATATTATATTTTATTTAAAAAAAATAAAATTAAAAATAATATAATTAACGGTTATAAAATTATAATATAATATAAATAAATTCAATGGAAATAATATAAAGTTATTTTTATACATAAAATTTTAAAAGTAAATTTAAATTATTAATGATATATATTTAAATTAATTTACGAGAAAATAAAATTATAATAATTATATTTATATATATATATTTTTTTATTTTTATTAAAAAAAGTAAAAATAATTTAATGTTTATATTTTTTTTAAAAAAATTTAATAAACTTTTATATATTTAAAAAAATTATTAATTATAATTATATAAAACATTTATAACATTATTTTTAAAATTATTTTATTAACATTAATTTTTATTTTTTACCCGATATATATAATTTAAATAATTTAAATTATAAAAATAATAATTTAATATTAATTTTAATTTTAATATTAATAAACATATAAAAAAAATAATATTTTAATATTAAATAAAAATTAAATATTAATTTTAAAAATATATATTTAAAGAAATTAAATTATATTATATAAAATATAATTTAAATAAAAAATTAAAATATTAATAAATATTTTATTAATATGAATATTAATTAAAAAATAAAAAAAAATGGATATAAATATTAATATTTATAAAAATTTCGTTTTATAATAATTTTATTTATATAATATAATAAATAATAATAAAACTATAAATAATAACCGGGATTAATTTAATTAATTATAAAAATAATAATTTTTTAATAATAATAAATTTAATTAAAAATAAATTTAATTAAAAATAAATTTAATTTTTAAAAAATTTAAAAAAATAATATAATATTAAATATATTTAAATAATTTAAAAAATAAAATAATAAATAAAAAATAATAACTTTTATATATGTTAAATATTTTATTTAAAAATTAAAATAAAATAAAAAAAAAACTGTTAATAATAAATTATATATCCGAATGTTTTTAATTTAAACGTAAATAATAATTTATTTATTTTTATATTTAATTTTAAATTAATATATATATAATATTTTTAAATTATATAATAAAGTTTTAAAAAAATAAGTTAAGTTTTTTAATAATTTAATATAAATTATATTATATTATTATATATTATTAAAAACATAATATTATAATATATAATATTAATTAAATTTTAAAATATAATGAATTATATAATTATAAATTTACATTTTAATATTAAATTTATTATAAAATAATATATTATTTATATTTAATAAAATGTTAATAATTTTATAAAATATTTTAATGAATTTTTTTTAATGAATGTTTTTTAAAAAATAAAAATAAAATGGATTATATAAATTATAATTATTAACGAAAATGTAAAATAAATGCATTATTTTAAGTTATTTAAAATAATTCCGGTAATATAATAAAAAAAATATTATTTTAAATTTTAAATTATTATATAATAATGTTTATAATTTATATTAAAATAAACTTTTTCGATCGATTTTATATTCTCGTATACGAATAAACGGGTTTTTATAAAAATTTTTTATTTTATTAAATATTTAAGTAAAATCTTTTATTAAATTTAAATATTACGCGTTTATCACTTTTTAAAAAACGACGAACACGTCGTTTAACGGTTATAATTTTTTTTTATTCTCGTATTTTTATATAATTTTCATTTAATATCACTCGTTTATTTATTTTTTTATTATTAAAATATAAATGAAAAATATTTCTTTAATTTTTATTATATATTATATTTTTAATATAATTAACGTCCGAGGTATTATAATAATATTTTTTAATTATTTTAAATTAAATAAAAATAAGTTTAAATATATTAATAAAATAATATTTTACAACATTATAATTAATATTATTATTTTTTTATTAATTATAATATAATATAAAAATATTATTTAGAAACTTTTATAAAATATTATATTTTTTTTATTAAAGTTAAATTTTATTAATAAAATTAAAATTTTTTATTTTTTTATAATTATAATAATTATTTATATTATTTTTAATTAAATAATAATTAAAAAGTAAATATTATATTATTTTTTATATTTAAATATAAAGTTTATAAATTATTAAATATTTTTTTTATTTTAATTATAATTATTTTATTTATATTAATTATATTGTTTTATTTTTAAATTTTAATATGTTTATTATTTAATTATGTTTTAATTTTAATTATATTAATAAATTTTTATATCGAAAATTTTTTTAAATATATATTTAATTTTAATGGTTAAAAATAATAAATTTATAAAAATTTTATATTAAATAAATTATTTAAATGTTTAATAATAAACTTTAAGTTTAAATTATTAAATATAAATTTTAAATTTAATAAAAATTTAAAAATTTATATATTTAATTAAAATAATAATTTATTTATTTATATAAATAATAATAAAAATGTAAATTATAATATACCGAGTTAAATTTTTTTAAATATATTATTATTAAATATTAAAATTAAAAAATTATTATCATTTTATAATATAATAACGCGTACGTTTTAATTTAATTTAAATTAAAAATAAAAATACGAAGAAAATGACGGACATAAAAACGAAAGTTAATATCGTATAAATAAATTTTATTTTATTTATAATTTAAAATCTTTTAAAATATTTCGGTTATTTTTTATTAAATGGGATGGTTAACGTTTTTTTAATATAATTTTATTTTAACGATTTTTCGTTTAAATATTAAATGAATATTAATAATTAAATTTATAATAAATTATTTTATTATATTATTAATATTAAAAAATATTATATAATTTTTTTAATAACGATTATAATTAATTTTAACGCGCGTTTTTCCGAAAAATATAATATAAAAGTTATATCGTAAATAATGTGTTATAAATTAAATTATTAATGTTTAAATATATAAAATAAATATTTATTATTTATTATTTAAAACCGGTTTATCACCCCGGATATTACGGTTAAATTTTCGATAAATAAAACGTAAATAAAACGACATTTAAAGAAAAAAAAACATCGATTTTATTAACGACGATAAAAACATTTATATATATTAATTTATTAACATTAAAACGAGTGCGTTTAATAACGATAACGTCGAAAAACCACGAAATATTTAAAATGTTATTATACGAAAGGATAAAATCTCAGACGGTTTATTTAAATTATTAAAAATATTAATTATTTTGATGTTAATATTATTTTTATTATAAAAATAAAAGTGAAATAATAAAAATAATAAAAAAAATTAAACGATTAATAAAAACGTTATATTTATATTTAATTAAAGTTTATATTACGTCGATCTTATAAACCATTTTTACGATGTTTTAATTTATAAATGAAAAAATAAAAAATAAAAAAAAAAAATAAAGTTAATTTAATATAATTAAACTTTATCGTATTTAAATAAAATTTTTTTTTTAAAATTAATAAAATTAAAATTTATATACGTGATATGTTTTCCCGGCCGAGTTTAAAACGTCGGGTAAAAAAACTTTAAACGTCGGTTTTAAAACGTTTAAACGACGGCGGGCCATTTATTTAAAACCGTTAAAACATTAAAATGTTTTATATAATAACGTAATAACGTTAATAACCCGCGTTAATATATTCGCATTATATTTTAAACATTTTTTAATATTACACTCGTATTTAAATTAATTATTTTATATTTAATAAATAATTATAATTATATAATTATATTTTTTAAATAATTATAATTATATAATTATATTTTTTAAATTTTAAAAATTATTAAATTATTTAAAAATTAAAAAACATATTTAAATTAAAAATTTATAATTAAAATTTAATAATTTAAAGTTAAAAAAAAATATAAATTATATTAAATAATATTATAATTAAAATTATTAATAACACATTTTTTATTTTATATACGTTTATAAAATTTAATAAATATATAAAAAAAATTATTATTTTATATTATATTTTTTTATATAAGTTTTAATTAATATTAATAATAATATAATAAAAAAAAATAAAAATATATTTTAATATTTTATTTTAAATGGATTTTTAAAAGGTTAATTTTTATTTTTTTAAAAACAATTAATATAATAAACTCATTAATTTAAAAAGAAATTATTTAACATTTTTAAAATTATTAATTATATTAAATAATAAATCCTTAAAAAAACTATATATAAAACGATATAATAAATAATATTATCACTTTTAAATATTATTATATTAATGTTAATTACGGATATTTATATTATAATTTTTAATTATATTATAATCCACGTAATAAAAAACAAAAATTAAAAATTAAAAAAATAAATTTTATTATTATTTATATTTAAAATAAAAATATTTTTAAAAAAATATAATATAAATATTATATATAATAATAATAATTTATTTAAATTATAAAATATTTATAATTAAATTATTTTCGATAAAATTCTATAATATTAATTTAATAAATAAAATTATTATTTTTTAAATAAATATTTAAACTTAAATTTAATTTTAATATTATTATTTAATAAATAAATGTTACAATATATAAATAATACGTTTATTATTAATAAAACTTTAAATGGTTATATTTATATTATATAATTAAAATTTATTTAATAAAATTATTTAATAAAATTATTTAATATTATGTTTTTTATTTAATTTACCTCGATTGTTTTTTTTAATTCCATTAAAACCTTTAAATTATTTTATTAATATTATAAATATATATAATATTATATATTTTAATTTAAGTTATTTACGATATAACGATACGTAATAAAAGTAAATAATTTTTTTAAATTA